>JAOTQJ010000099.1:8742541-8754406 GCA_025642045.1 Solanum sejunctum | reverse complement strand
CAAAGGTGATAAACTTTACATACCTTGGTTTCACTTACTCAATTAGTCCTTAGCTTATCCAATCCAAGTTATGCTCCTGGTTCCTCCACTTCTACATGATCACAATAATAGCAACAATTAGCAACCGTAGAAATATAGAACTATACGCCCTAACAGGACTTGGGGCGTGATATTTAGAGTCTTTCAAGATGCCATAACTTACAAAGCTTTAATGTAATAAGCGTATCATAATCTTAATCATTCATAGGAGTTCATGCATCAATAAATCAAGAATCAACAAATTTTCAACATTTTTCATGTAATGTAGTGATAGTAGAAAATACTCATAAAGAATGTGGAATCAAGAAATTTGATCAAAATAGTTTTGGAGCTCCATGGGTGAAAGGATCCATGAATGCAGATACACATACCTTAGACTTGGAGTTTCTTGAAGAAAATTGGAGGAAGACTTGGGGTTTGATTTAGTTGAATTCCAAGAAAACTTCTCGAAAATCTTGAGAATAAATGGAGAATTTGGTGAAGATCAGAGAGGAATTTGAGAGGTTTTTTGGTGAGTTTTGGAGTTGAAAATGTCTAAGGATGAGGGTTTCATGTATATATAGACTTTGGGTAATTACCCAATTGTCCTTGATTGAAAAAGGGAGTTTTGACCTATTGCGCATCCAGTCTGTGTCGCGGCCACGACGCGGATAGCTAGTGGTTGTGAAATTTCACTGAGAAAAACATTTTTTTGGCAAGGGTAAAATATACTTTGTAGGTAGTCATTTTTCTATACAAATGTTTTCCTCTGAACAAGAATATGAAGTCGAATTTGCGAAATTCTATATGAATTTTGAGATATTAAAACAAATGCATTGCAGGGTCTTTTCGAGTTACATTGAGGGGTGTTTCACCCTTGTTATATTATTTTTTCTATATATGTGTCCTTATCATCTAATATTGAAATGTAAGTTTAATGACTTATGTGCATTGCATGCCCGCATACTTAGTACATTCAAACATACTAATGCATACTTTTTGTCTACGTGATCTAACCATGTAGGACCAAAGATTTACCGTCATCCATCGTGTGACGGCTAGATTGGATCTTGAGATACTTGTTGTGGTAAGTCCTATCTTTCAAGGACAAACCATCATTCCTTTACCTATGGTGTTTTATTTATTTTATTTACTTTGAGGGTGAGCGCGGGTATGTCTTGGCCCCCGCCCTATCTTATGATTAGAGGCATTGTTGGACATCTTGTAGACTCTTATTGGATCTATATGCTATGTGTTGTATTTAGAGCTTATGATCATGGTTATCTATAGAATATGACTATCATGGATTGATTATAAAAATTATGATATGTATGTATGTTTGAGGTGAAAATGTGGAAGATCCTAAGTTCTGTATTGCCCCCATAGAGTGAGTCATACTTACCTGCCCCTTAGTTCTTACGTGCTCTATGCTATATTAATCCATGTTAATACATATACCTATGATATCCCCATATAGTGAGTCCTATTTTCTCGTTCCTTAGATCTATATGTTTACTATTTATATGTGATTTTGAACCGATGATGTGTGAATGGATGCTACGAAGCTTGTTTGGGGACTCTCGGGTTTCCATTCGCCGTGTCACTCCTAGACCCTAGGTCTGGGTCGTAACACATAGAGAATGCTTCCTTGATGGTTATGAAGGTAGTGTATAAGATCTACAATCAAATGTTTACATTCATGGAAAAGTCTGATGATGGTGATAAATCTGAGGAAGAGATAACCCTATCTGATTTTAAGCAAAATTTGTCCATTCTTTCTGTTAAGAAGTTGAGGAAGTTAGCAGCTATTCTTATTGATTCAATTACTGAGTTAATAACTAAAAAAGATGTGTTGAATAATCAGTAAGATCTTGTTCAAGATGAAAAAATTGCCTTAGTTTCTCAGTTATCTGAAGTGGAGAAACACGTGTTAGATCTGGAATTAGAGAATGTATCTTTCTGTAAAAAATTGAATGAAGAATCAAAGGGTTATCTAAAAAGGAAGGAAAAGGCTAATAGCTTGCAACTCAAGATTGAAGCAAGTATGAATGAAGTTGAAACTAAGCTAGCCATAGCTTTAGAAATAAATATTCAGTTAGAGAGCAACTTGGTCAGAGTCAAAGAAAAGTTGTCCAAATCACTCAAATGGAGTATATCTTCAAAAATGCTATATATTCTAACTCATCAGGGAACCAATAGTAAGAAAGGTCTGGTGTTTGTGAAGAAAGGTCTATATCATAACACTAATAGCAAAAATGTCAATGGGTTAGATCGTTGTTGTGTAGTCACTGTGGAAGAGATGGCCATCTAAAGACTAACTGCCCTATATTGAAAAATTTTGAAGAACGTCTGGCAGGATACTATTCAACATTTCTATTCAACATCATAATAACAACGGTCGAAGTACCAAGACATTTGACATATCTATTCAACATCAAAAAATCAAAGGTAGACACAGTTTTTTCTTCTTTTGTCTGCATCCAGTTCAACCATGATTGCTTCAATCAAATTTATGAATGAAATATTTTCTCCAACAACTATACCATCACTTTTGTATCTCTGATAATCAACATTGGATTCTCATTTTCTGAAACGACGCAATAAAATTGATACGTTCATTGCTTCTCCACCTCAATCTTCTTTAACAACTGAAACTAATGTCGGCTTCTCAAATTGTTTGAATGCAAATTTGTAGTAAAAAATTTGAAAATTTGAATTAGGATTCTGTTATGCATACATCACTAAATCCTCTGTCAACAATGACCCAGCGTAATTAACGGGTGAATTAATTAGATTTTTCAGTTTACCCCCATTTTATGCTTAACTGACTAGACTATTTCTTATTATTTTGTTAGGTATCGAATGCCCACTAAAATATCACGTATTGCTGAAATTTAAGAAATTTTAAAAATAATTGATATAGAAAGGAATTATTAATTTGTAGTATGCGATTTGTATAATATGGTTCAATATATTTGGGCCATTGAGTAGGTGAGGCCCGAACGAAAGTCTTTTGGATGTCAGTGTGAACACGTTCACCAAAATGGTACTTCACCAGAAAGAAATCAACCCATCCAACATTGAGAAAAAGAGGACCCCAAAAACATTAGTGCAGATAATGTCATAATCCAAAAATGGCTAACCCTTTCGGTGTCATGTTTCAGAGTCGGCGGCCAAATTTGGCGGGCATTTGTCCATATTCAGCGCCAATAAAAACTACCAATTCAGTTCCATGTTCTTCAGAGACTCAAAAGTCAAAAATTGTTGGTAAAGGGAGAGCTTTTCGGTGCAGAATTATTCCTCGTAGAGTGGTCTTGGGAATTGGGATATCGTTGTGGTCTCAATTCATGAGCATGGCTGGCAATCTCAGTGGTAAATCCTTCATGGCTTCTGCAAGACAGGAGGGTGCAATTGAGCAGGTAAATTCTTCAACTTCCAGTCCCAATCCATTTTTCTCGGTAGAATTTTTGATTAATATTTCCGTTTGATTCTCTCTTGTGAACTTTTTTTAACTATTCAGGTGCGAAGGAACGAGTTTCTCTTTAATCTTCTACTGCTTTGATCATAGGATGTTCTAGGAAGGGGCTCTATTGGACTAAGAATTGTGGATTTCTCACCTTCTAAAGAATTTGCTTCAAATGCTTAAATTTAAGCAGTTAACCAGTAGTTCTAAAGAAATCGGGATAATTAGTAGTAACAAGGATATGACAATTGAAGCTAATAGTGGGAGCATTGATAATCAAATTTTCATTGCAATATGAATGTGGTGGTGATTAGAAAACATCTAAATAGTAATTCAGCGTACCACAATAACTTAATTCAGTAGATAGTTTTTTCTTTCTTTTTTTCATTTTTTGATGTCTTGATAAGCTCAATGCATTATGTCAGGTGTACATAGCAACATATGAAATAACTCGAAGATGTTATTGGAGAGCTTTTGTTATTCTTTCAATGAAGTATCTTATGCAGTAGATTTGTCCACGCTTCAGGGTTATGCAGAAGAAGAATTGAGATGCATTAAGTTAGTAATTTGTTGGGCAGATACTTGGCCAAGAAAAGCATGTATTTCATTCTCACAGGCTGATGTACATCATACTGTATAATAGAATGAACGTTGTGTGCTTTTTGATGAGGTGAAGAGAGAGATGTGAAATAGTGGCCTAGTGGTTAGTGTTGTGCGTGCAAACCTTGAGACCAGGGTTTCTGAGCCCAGTCGAGACAAAATATATTAGGTGATTCTTTCTATCTACCTAGGCTTTAGTGGACATAGTTATTCGGTACCTATGTTGGTGGTAGGGGTAGTAGGTACTTAGTGAAATAGTCAAGGTGCATGCAAAATGGCCCGTACAACCCATCATCAACTAGTTTTACTAGATAAATCTTTCTTGGAAGGGCATAGTAAGTTTCTCTACATTCACATGTAATAAGATTTAGAAATATTGATCAAAAACACACCAAAATTTTCAGTTTTTTTTGTGAGTTTTACACCTCATTATCAGTTGTTCCCTTCTTCTAACTAAACTAAAACCATCTATGTATTAAAACACACCTACTTGAGTAGATGGTGATAGTTCAGGGATAAAAGAGAACAGCTGATAATTGGTCTAGTCAGCTTCGAGGTGTATATTTAAAATATAGATGGTGATATTTCAAGTAGGAAAGATTAAAACGGATAATTGGGGTTTGAAACTTGTGAAAAACTTATGGATCATGAGTGTTATTTGGCCTTTGTGCCATCTAAAATGTAAGAAATTGAAGCACCCAAGGTTATGATTTAGTAGTCAATAAAGTGAATTAAGAACCATACGATCTCATATTCAAATCCCAATGGATCATTGACAAAGAGGAAGGCTTGGAAAGGGATCAAACACATTGAGGAAAACTTTTAAGAACCTGGTGATTAAAGGTTTACTCTGAGAGGTTTGAGAAAGATTGATTTCACAAAACCACTAGGTGATCTCTTCCCATTTGTACAAGCCTTGGTTGGTAGAATTAATTGGTACCTCTTACTGGTGGGAAATAGCAGGTATCCAGTGGGATTAGTCTAGGTGACAAGCTAGCCCGAACACCACAGTTATCAAAACAAAATAAAAAAAATAATGAGATTGAGGCCAGTAATGAGTTACTAGAATAGGAATCATCAATCTAAGTTCAATTTTACAGTCCAACTTGATCTTGTAATTGCAAAAGTTATCAACTGATACATCTGTGTCAAACTTACGTCTCAAAATCAAAAGATTAATTCTGATTGATGACAAGTCTTACTCGATTCGAGTTTTCATGAATTGCTTTTTATTTTATTTTCTTCAAGGTTTTGAAGAATGTTGAATGGCCAGAACAATTTCCATTCAAGGATGAGGATTTCCAGCGGTTTGATGAGTATAATCTATTGAACTTCTGCTCCATTTTGTCTGCTTCTTTACCATTCATCATTTTTTAAGGGAAGAACACGAACCGTGACCACAGAAGTCTGAAATTGGTTTTCTGATGCCAGTCATTTTATTATTTCATTCAGGAAAACATATTAGCAATACTAAAACAATTTCAGGAGAAATTTCTGTAATTCCTAATGATGGATGTTGTTGATCATTTTTCTTGTTCCAATTTATCGCTTACTGACTGATTTGTGCTTTCACAAGCTAGGATGTTCTTTGATATCCACGTCCTGTTGTCAAACATTGGTCAAGATTGATAAAATCAACTGCTAGGAAACAGAATTGTGTTATAACTCCAGATTATCCTTCTTCAAAGCTATAGAACTGTGAAGCTGAAAAATTGATTGGATTTCATCTTTGGATTGAGTTGATTTTCAGATCATCAGATACATTATTCTATGAAATGCTGCGTTTTGTGACACATATCGATGATCAAGCTATTGCTGCACTTACCAAGTATTACTCAGAGGTCTTGCCTTCTAGTAACACTCCAGGAGTAGCAGTACTTGATATGTGCAGCAGTTGGGTAAGGTATCTCCTGCACGTAGATCTCCCTTTCCTCAACATATTTACATTATCATAAACTGTTCTTTTTTCTTCTCTAGGTCAGTCATTACCCTTCTGGATACAAGCAAGAGAGGATAGTTGGAATGGGTATGAATGAAGAAGAGCATAAGCGAAATTCAGTAAGATCTGAAGAGTGCCTTGAAGTCTTAGTCTCATATGTGCTACTCTCTATCATAAAAAAAAATCTTGTGTCGACAATTTGAGAATATCCTACCTCGTCCTTTACGGATGATGGGGGCTTCACTCTTCTCTTCTTCAATTAACATGCCCCGTCAATTTTACACCCCCCAATCCTCCACCCCACATCCACAAACACACGCATACACAATGATAAAGATCCAAAACACGAAGGAAAGGAAAAAGGGAACAAAGAAGGATATGTAGATTAAATTCAAACTATTGAAATTATGAGCAGTAAGGGACTAAAACCCTCACCTCCCAATTGATTTCAACAACTTAAATCAAACCCTAGAAGGAAAAATTGAAGGAAACTAAGAACCATAAATGGACAACCTTCAATTAACCAATTAACCAAGTCAACTAACAATTCTAATTACTCACTAAGAAGATACTACAATTTGTGAATTCAATATTCAACATAGTCTAAGTCTTCCAAATGCTAAAATAAGACCATTTATACTAAGTAAATAAAAAGAAGACATTTTCTTTACAATTTTACCCTTAATGAGTAAGGGTCTTGTTTGGTTGCCTTCTTTTCAAATCCTTGAATTCAAGTAATAGCCATTTGCACACATGGCCTCTTTTCTTCCTTCTCCGCACCTTGATAGACCTTCACACATTGTAAGACTTTCTTTGGTGACCATCAAGCTCCTTTAATGCTTCCTTGTTCATGAACATTGCTTGTAGGTCTTGGAGATCTTTTGCTTGACTCCTTGTGAATGGTCGTGAGGGGTACATGCCACTCATGTTGGTGCCATCTCTACTTTGCATGTTATCACACGCACACAAAGAAAGAGAGAGAGTTCCAACAGCAACAACATATTTCACAAGTGGGGTCTGGGAGGATAAAGAGAAGAGTTCCATGCCCTGTAAAATGTGGTCCATGGCTGAAGCCATTTTGTTGAATATTTCATTGTGCAATTGGTACCTTACATGACATTCTTTGTAAAGCATTAGTGTGATGAGGTGAATTTGCGCACTTGCTTATTTGATGTCTCTGCAGGTTTTAATGGAGTATGTAGTTCAAGACTTGAATAATAATCCTAAGCTCCCATTTGGAGACAGTACTTTTGATGTTATAACCAATGTGTGGTATGTACATCTTTTCTCATTCATGTGGTCATTTGAGTAAATGCTCATATTTTCTGTATATGTGGACATACTTACACATGCTTGTTGATGCTATTCATTGTACTTTAAAGTTATGTTTGCATCATTAGCTTTTCTGTTATTTCTTCTATACGAACTGGATGATTCGTCTCTGGTTTATTGCTCGATTTGAAGAAACAGCTCTTTGGCTGCACTTCAGTGAAATGGCTTTTTAATTTAATGTAGAGGACTGTCTCTTCATTTATGGTTGGAATCCATAACTTTAGTTGATTCTTTTATCTCCTAAGGTTGTGAATACGCCTGATGACATCTAAAAAGTCAGTTGTGGCCTTCAGTAAGCTGCATAGGATCAGAAAGTAAACTGTGCTGCGGTTAACAAGAATAATGTGACTTACTATTTAGTCCATTTGTGCTGACAGTGAGTTCTAATATTTTATATTCCTTTACTCGATTTTCAGTGATAGAAGAAACATGAAATAATTGTTCTTTTGCTTAAAACAATTAAAGTATTTAAAGAAAACAGCCAACTTCTTTTTCTAAAAAAAAAAAAGGAAGAAGAAAAATCCAGCTTTTGATATCACTGTTGAAACTTGGAAAAAACTCACTTCTGACTGCTTACTGGAGAGATTGGCATTTCGGTTAACCGTAGAATTTGTAAACAGAGGTTAAAGGCAAGTTGGTTAAGGTTGTCAAATTCAGTTCCTTTAGACTCAAAGATCTACGTGATTGATTAATACGAGAATGTAATGTGCTAAAATGAAAAAGGGAATACAAGTGAGGGGAGGATTTAGAGGCTTTACCCAAGGAAATTCTAAGAGAATGTAATATGCTAAAAGGAAAAAGGGGAATACTAGTTCCTTTCTCCTCTACCAACTACCAAAAACATTTCCACAATACTAGAGGGTGTAAAAGAAAAACAGGAGATAAGAGGTAAGGCAATAATTGCTCTGAAACAGTTGACATCCATAACTTCAACATTTAAGCTTATTACCATGTGGGAAACTTGACATTAGTTGTGTTGAACTAAAATACTTGCCAATCACATTCTTCCATAGATTTGCTGACTTTGTTTCCAGTAACTTGTGACATTTCTTCTTCTCCTTATATGTGAGACAACTATCCTATTTTGATGTTGAGAGCCTGTGAAAGTTATAGACAACACTTAGGATGACTAAGCATCACGTCATGTACTTCAAATGTTAAGTTTGTGTCTCTGTCACATATGGATTATTGTGCATGTTAGCTCTAGCAAAAAATTTTAAAAGCTAATGAACATTGATTACCCTTGCAGGTCAGTGTTGATTATTTAACGAAACCTCTTGATGTTTTCAAAGAAATGTCTCCTGTTCTTAAGCCTGGTGGACTTGCAATTATGAGGTAAATAATGACTATAAAGTGTGAATTTTTATTATCTCAGACAAATCCAAATCCAAAAAGTTTTTTCAGCTTGTTTCCACTTTCCAGCAACCTTTTTTCCTTAGATATCTAAACTTTAACCAGTGGTTTCCAGTGTTACCTTAATTCTAAATTATAAGGCTTAAAACAATCTTCACTTCTTACCTTCTTGGACTCTTCCTTTATACCAGTTTCTCGAACCGTTGCTTTTGGACAAAGGCTATCTTGATATAGACATCAACTGGAGATGCTGATCATGTTATGATAGTTGGGTCTTATTTTCATTATGGTGGAGGATTTGAACCTCCACAGGTAACTTCTAGGTTCTCTGCTAAAGAACATTTGTTAAAGTTCATCTTCGACATATTAAAGTTACAAAGAGTCGATTTCTCCTCAATCCAGATAGAAAAAGTTAAAACATATTTCTTAAGTTAATCTAGAATGTCAATGCCTTGAGAGTTGAGTCACTGAGATAGTCTTCCTAATAAGCTCATCCTAGATCATTCTAATCCTTGGGAAATAAAAAACATCCATTTTGTATGTAAGCATTGTGATTCCTGATACTAGCATGAGAATTTTAGATGAAATGCAATTTAATTTCATACCATAAGCTCTAAAATCCTACTTGCTATATTAGCTGTGAACTCTACATGATGTCATTTATTGATAGAAGTAGTTATCAGAGCCCATGTTAACATGGACCCAACATATGTTATTTTTTAATCTCAATTTATGTGATTTTAATAGATTTCTTAAATATATTTTGTAAATTTTTAAGTTAATTATTGCAATATACTATATTTTTATGTTATTTTTAAATAATGTATATTACTTACTTTGTTTCTATTTGGTTGCACTATAAAATTTAGTGAGTCAATCAAAATTTTATTTAGTTTTTAGATATTTTAAATTATTGATATATTGTAATTTGTATACGTTTTATATAAATTTTAAATAATATATGTTATCTTTTTGTCCCAAAATTTTGCAGCATTAATAAAATTTCATGAGTTTCTATATATCTTTTAAATTTTAAATTGATAATTATTGCAACCTATAGTATTTTTTACATCATTTCAAGTAATATACATAAACTTTTTTTGTTTAGTTATATTATTTATTTTTTTTTAAAAAAAATACTCCCTTTTTGACACAAACATAATCATCAAAAAATATTAAAATGATTATTTAATTTTACCTATCTAGTTTAAAAAGAAAGACATAATCTATCATTTTGTGTTTGTTTCATCCTAAATCTAATATTTGTATTACTTAAAATAATTGATTAGAGTGATATAGTAAAATATAAGCGGAAGCAACTAAAAAAATGATTTATTGGGGGTGGGGTGGGGAGGGGAATATTGTAAAACTACAGTTGAAACAACTGAGAAAATAATTAATAGAAACACTAAAATAAAAATAAGCAACTGAATCAGACACGTAGCAGTTGTAGCAGTTATCTGCTCAGCTGACTGATTAAGTAGGCAGTTAAAGTAGGCATGTCAACCTTATATATATATATGAAATCTGCCTCCCATTGCATCTTTTTAATTTTTACATTTTTGGAGGGTGATGAGAGGGTGACCCAACTTTCTATTTTCGTTGTTTTATGCTCAACATAATTCATCCTATGTTGGTATTGATTAACGTGCAAAAAGTTGGCCCTATGAATTGTTCGGCTTGAGGAGGAAAATGCTGAATTCCCAGTGGATATCGCGATTAAGGTTAGACTGATCTTGTTGTCGGTATAAATTGTATTAAAGTGTTAAGAGGTTTTCCATCACAAAAATTCAACTCAACTTCACTGGTTTTGATTTAAGTAAATTTTCGCATTGCTGATTTCTTTTGACCTTGTTTCTGCATAGGCTATGGATATATCTCCTAACCTTTGGCGCTTAGACCCTATGTATATAGTCTATTCAAGGAAGATAGCGACGGCCTGAAATTCAATTACTGCATTTAGCTCGTCCAGCTATAGAGTTTTCTTCTGCCATTGATCACATGATAATGTATAATGAAGAGTAAGTAAAAGGTGAGAGGTCTGTATCTAAACACTTCCTGATCTGTGAGAATGTTTTATCCAGATTTCCTTCGTCAAAAATGTTCAGAAGTAATTCAAAAGCCATGATCCAGTTTTAACAATCATAACTTAATGAGTCGTGTATATTTTAAGTTGAGGACAAGTTTTGTAGGAAAGAAAGAGATCCAACATCACACGCGGAGAGGAAGGCACAAACACCTAATTCAAGATGCCATCTAGTTTTAACAAATATAACTTCATTAACTCATCCACATTCTAAGTTGTGTTATCAATTATAGTCCTTGAGACTGAAACCTAAATGATGGGTAAAAAGACCAAACGAGTCGAAGTAATAACAGGAAACAAAAGTTAATCATATTTGTCTACCTTTAGCACAAGAACTTCCTGTGCTATATGACCATTAGAAACGGAACCGTCCATTACCGTTTCTTTGGTTCCTATAGCGCTGTACCAACCCCAAATAAGCGTAAGACAGCTTTTTTTTCACTCGATTTTTAAAAAAAATCATAGACAACCAAAGCCGAAGGTCCCACTCCCACCGCCCAAATATCATTTTCTTTAAAAAAAAATAACCAAAATCAAGATTTTTGGTATATTTGCGGTAAAAAACACGATATTACCTCGAATTTTGAAAGCAAATGTACATACGGGCTCGTTTCAACCTTCGATGTGGTGTTTATTTATGAATTTTCTGCTACATTATTTTTACTTGAAAGTAGGAGTATTTGCTTATTGGCCTCAATTTTCGAAATGGCTATCGTTTCGGTCTTTTCTTCCCTTGGTTTAAATAGAAATTCCTCGTTTTCTCTGCTGTGTGACTGCCAGTGCCTATGTTTCTCTTTTGTTAATTAATTATGTTTTACTTGTTAGTTGTTTAATTTAAAAAGAGAAAGTTACATAAATGACTATAGTTTAGGGATTATAATATTTCTCTAAGTATAATTATGATAATTATTGTACATAGCTATATTTATTATGAAAATAATTTTATGTATTTTAAATTTGTTTTATTAGTATGCTAGTATACAAATTTTATTTTGTATCTCAGAAAAGATAGAATTCGTTTTTCAAAACGATAGTCCCTTAAATCATGGCAATTTGAATTATTAAACCTTTTAT
>JAOTQJ010000099.1:8701994-8712827 GCA_025642045.1 Solanum sejunctum | reverse complement strand
TCATTTCCTTCCCGAGTACGTTCACCCACTCCGCCAAATACGGATACGCCCCCGTGAGCTTTAGCAATATTGTTAATCAATTCCATAATGAGTACTGTTTTACCCACTCCAGCTCCCCCGAATAGTCCGATTTTTCCTCCACGGCGATAAGGGGCTAAAAGATCTACTACTTTAATTCCTGTTTCAAAAATAGATAATTTTGTATCCAACTGTATAAAGGCGGGCGCAGATCTATGAATAGGAGACGTTGTACTAGTATCTACAGGCCCTAAATTATCAACAGGCTCTCCGAGCACGTTAAAAATTCGTCCCAGAGTCGCTCCCCCGACTGGAACACTTATAGGAGCTCCTTTGTCAATCACTTCCATTCCTCTCGTTAGACCGTCTGTAGCACTCATAGCTACAGCCCTAACTCGATTATTTCCTAATAATTGTTATACCTCACAAGCCACATTAATTGGTAATATATTAAAAATTATATTTTATTTTACATACACTGAGCTCTACATTATATCAAGTTCATTGAGTATTTTTTTTACCCTGATACATATGTATTTTGTATATACTTTTTTTGTAAGTTCATTCCAATGTAGGGCAAGGAACACGGCAGACAATGAGGACCCCCAAATTCAACGAATGACCTAACCCCAAGTTCAATCAGATGCATTTATGTAGATTTAGACGAGTCAGAGGTATTATTCCATAATATGTATACTCCACAGATAAAAAGAAAGTGGAGTTGACTTTATAATCTCATTACAAAGTCTTGACGATAGAGGTCGAAAATAAACACCAGAGGTCGATGTCAATCTTCAGGCATATGGAGACAACACACATTTCAATAGAATCTGAAAATAACCAGGTGTGTGTGTATATATATATAAATATAATTTTTAAAAAGACATATATATTTATTTTTAACAGTAACTAATTTTAATCACACCATTTTTTTTACTCAAAAAAAAATAGAATACCTGTATTTGGACAGAACCATCCATAACTATTCACAGTCAGACAACTGGACAACTGAGTCACATATTAGAAGAACCAGATAACATAGAGGTATGTCCATATATGCTCCTTATACAAATACACACATGTATTAACGATGGGGCATGAGCGTTGTGCGTTGTTTGTTATATTTGTTATACAAATCTGACATTCATACTACACATACAGTCATATATTATCAGTATATATATATATATATATGTATGTATGTATGTATGTACGGTCATGTATATATACATGTCTACAATCTTATACAATTTTTACATATGTATACATGCAAGGCAAATGAGTTGTTGCTTTTTAATTGGGCTACTGTCACCAAAAAGTTCCTAGGTGTATATATGTATACATTCTTATACAAATATTAATATACATACAGACAGACAATTCTTAACAGGACAATATTTGAGGTTACAAAGGATTGCGAAAAGCTGTCAGAGCGGGGCAAGCAGGGCAATGAGCAGACTTACGACATTACGCTACCCGATTCAAGCCCAACAATTCAGCATTGGTTAGGTATTGAATCTATCGGAGTTCCTGAACAAGCAATACTTTCATGTCAATTTGAACTGTCCGACGAGCTTCTCCCCAACCTTAACCAGGAGATCGTTAACTTGGAAAGAAGAATAATTTACACCCAATGGCCATGACTAACACCACCCCCCACCCAGTTAGCTATCGACACGACACCATTACCAGTTAGAAGGGTCAGGCAGCTAGGACCATACAATGTATCGTTATTCATGGCCTCGTTTGGATCTGAAATAGGTTAACTTCCGAACATACAAACAATTATACATACACAACATTAAGATCTACACGTACTTATAATAATTTCTATGTTATACATTGGACAGGTAATTCATCCACTGGTCCGGTGATTTTTCATCAGAAGCATCCGTTTAAACATATTTTTAAAAATCACGACGCAGCGGTCCACTTGGCTTTCTGGAGATGGGTCAGAGTTGATCTTCTAGGCAGACTACCAAAGAAGTATGTATTATGTCAGATAAAGTTATGGTCCGTTTTTTGAATCAACAAAATTTTTTTTATTGTGTATTCATTATTATTATTTCTTTTATTCAGGAATGTCACAGGCGAACATTATAAGAAACACAAGGCTGATTTGCAAGTGCCATTTGATTTTGGTGTTTCACAAGTATCGAACAAGAATTGATTTTACAAGTTGGCAAGCGAAGGGCAGACAATCGACTCGGTACGATATCGTTTACCAATTAATACTTATTCATATGCAACACAGTTTAACTCTTACACATTCTGAAAATAAACCCTTTTCAACTTTTTTTTTTTAGCATAGATGTAATCATGTATTACCTATGAAAAAAGTCAAGTATTCCAAAGCATCAGGATATTCATTCACCACTGTTAACTATAATATTGCTGGAATTATACATAGCATCTAGAGATTGTACTCTGACCTTGACAGCAACGAATGCAATGCATATTCCGAAAAAATGATCATGTCGTACATCAATGGGTACAGGTTGGTAGCTGTTTTGCAGTTGACAATGTGTTTATACCTATTTGCCTTAGGGACAAATTTCACTGGTTTCTATTGGTAGTGTCATTCAACGACCGTTCAATCATGGTATACGACTCTGTTAGATTGCCATCGTATGATGCATACGTAGAAAAGGAAGTCAACAACTTTGCAGAGCTTATACTCAATTACCTTACATCATCACGGTTCTACAAAAGTAGGGTGATTGATATAAATTTCCAACAAAATACAACCCCAACACAGAGTATGACAAATTTGAAATTATATGCGTGAATAACTTACCGCAGCAACACGAAAAAAAAGCTTGTAAGTTTCTATCTGATGCCATTTGTTTCTACTCCATACAAATTAAACAACACAAC
Source organism: Solanum sejunctum (assembly GCA_025642045.1). Lineage (NCBI taxonomy): Eukaryota > Viridiplantae > Streptophyta > Magnoliopsida > Solanales > Solanaceae > Solanum > Solanum sejunctum. The sequence continues at coordinate 8,709,932 of JAOTQJ010000099.1, read as the reverse complement.
CTGCCCTCTTTGTGTTGATCTGTTTTTGCAGGGACTGTGGTATACACTTGGTTGTGTTTGCTGAATACCTGAATGAAGGCCTTAGTCCCATAGACTGTGACATGAAGCACTCCAGGTATGCAGCTCATTTGTGGGATTATGAAAAGCGGAAGAATGAAGAAGGCGTATTCAGCGACAATGAACAGAGAGCGATGTTGGCGATGTCATTCTAGTCTAGCTGTCCAACAGTGTCATTTTTTTGTTTAAACACTGGCTTACCTTTTTGTTAAGACATTGTACACAATGAAGGATCATTTAAACAAATCAACCCAAAAATTAAACACAAAGTAACACCTACTATTATACTCATTTATACATTTCATCATTATTGTGAGTTTTACTACCCAATTAGATTATACAATCGTAATAGCTTCTTCAAAAAGTAATACGATATATACATATCACATTTTGTATAACATGTATTTTTTTCACAAAAAAGAAAAATTAAAACAATTGATTTTCGTACAACTGAATAACTATTATGGACACGAAGAAAAATTGATGAACATTTTTCTACCATTTTTTTCCTCTTACAAATCGAGTTCCAGACACAGTATACAACTATGCAAATTATTACTAAACAAGCGTAAATACGTAACTAACACACATGCATAACGCAAAATACAACTACAAATACAAGATGCAACACAACAATCTACAAAAATGCAGCAGTGACAGTCTGTATTGGATCGAATGGCAACATTAATTCACATAATATACATTTTTTCATTAGAAACACACGTCCCACAATAAAAATCGAAATCAATACGCAGAAAATTATTCAATTTCTGGTCTTGAAATTGACCACAATGAAATTTCAATGGACCTTTTTTCCTGGGACGAAAGAGTCACTTTAGGAAAGAAATTCTGATTATTATTTACTACCTTCAATTTAGGAACCATTTTCATATTTAACAGTTGGAAAGTCAGGAATTTTAAGATTAAGGATATTTATAAAATTTTTTTATACATTCAAAACTACGAATTTATACATATGAGCTGGCATAACAATACTTAAAAAATGTAATATTAGAAACATTAGTTATTTTAGCCTATTATGTTTCACTCTATAGGTGTTTATGAAATTTTTTCTTTACACAATCAGATATTTTAAACAATTTTTACATTATAATTATTTTTTATATTTTTTAATTAAGAAAAATAGTGATATAAGGTAACAAGAACACTTTATTTATGGGAATTTATTTTAGGAATATGACTTTGTTTAACAAAAATTCTATGCACTCCATTGTCCTTTCTTTTTTCTTTTTTGGTTTTATTACTTTCAGCTCTAGAAGTTTAACACCATTAAAGCAAAAACTATTTTTGAACTATTATTATTCGTAGGCACTTTTAATATTTTAAAAGAATTTCTATATGCTAATTAAGTTTAATTTTTCAATTGCAATTATTTGTAGGCACTTTAAATATTTTAAAAAAAATTTATGTGTTAATTAATTTTAATTTTTCACATCACATATTTAAGACTATAAGATTAAAGAATATTTTGAGATATTTAACATAATATTAATTTAGGATCATAAAATTAAAAATTTTATTTTTTAAGATTGTGTGTCGTATCAAATCAAATCAAGTGATTTTTTTTTAAATGGAGAAATTATGTTTGTTCTTTTTTTTTATATGTATTTAGCTTTTCAAACCTGTATAAAAAATTTCTATTTGAAAATGATCCCAGTAAAATACACAAAAGAGTTCAAACATAACTATGCTTCTATTGGTACTAAACTACGAAGTTATTTCATGAAAACAAAAAGCAAGGACTTTGCTTTGAAGGATCTGAAGAAAAAGTAAAATTCAAGAATAAAAATAGAAAATCTTTAGCTTGGCAAAATTGGTATCAATTTTGTATTGAATTAAATGGATAGAGTTCTGAATACTTTGATGACGTTAGAAGAATTTAGATAGAAAGCCATAGATGAGGAGAGATGAAGTTTACGAAAATAGATCTGAAGGGTCAAAAGACGAGAGAGAAAGTGAGTGAGGAAATTACAGAGGGGAGAGTATGTTCATCGGAAAAAAATTGAAAATTAAAATAGGTGGTAACTTGCTATTGCCGGTAAAATTACTTGATTGTTGTAACAAAAAAGGTTACACTGTCAGTGTATATTAATTAATCTCCTGTTAAAAGCCTTTAGCGGTAATTGAAAATGCCACTAAAGTGTATATTTATTAATGTTAAAAGTTTTTATTGTTACAATGTGTATGTGTCTATGTAACACTATAAATAAAGACATAACAATTCATATTTTGTTGTAAAAAGAAATTGTTTTGTCAAAATAAGTTAGTTTTAATTTGTCAAAAGATATCGACAACTATTCTTGTTTTTTATCAATATTGGTTGACAATTTTATCAAGTTTGCTGGCCAAACTTTCCTTATATATACCTTTGTAATTGCAGAGCAAAAGATATAGAAAGGAATATATACATAGATGTTTTTTTCACTTTCTTTCTCTGATTAATTTTTCTAGCTTCTATTATTCCTCCATAGAATTTATTCTAGTTAAGTCTAGATTTATTTTATAACACGTTATCAGCACCAGACTCTATCGAAGAATGAACGTTAAGTTTCAAGTTTAAAGTATTATTATTTTATTTATATTCATTATGTCTAACCTTGCTAAGCTTAAGTTTGTTGCACTTCAAAGTTCTAGCAAAAACTATCTTTCATGGATACTAGATGCTAAAATCCATTTGGATGCAATGGATCTTGGAGACACTTAAAAAATGTTAATAAAGTATCAAAACAAGATTGTGCTAAAGCAATGATAACGAAATTCTAAAAATGAAATATCTCACATTCAAAGATCCACTTATTCGGTGGAATAGCTTGAAAGAAAGATATGATCACCTTAAGATGGTTATATATCCAAAGGCACGATATGATTGAATACATCTAAGGCTACAAGACTTTAAGTCTATCCATGAGTATAATTCTGTCATGTTCAGAGTTACTTCTCAATTAAAACTTTGTGAAGAAACCATTAGTGACGATGATATGTTGGAGAAAACATTCTCCACATTTTATGCCTCGAATGTATTATTACAACAGTAATATCGAGAAAAAGATTTCAAGAAGTACTCTGAACTAATTTTTCATTTTCTCATGGCTGAACAAAATAATAATTTATTGATGAACAATCATGAGAATCGATTGACTGGGTCGGAACCATTACCTGAAATAAATGAGGTGGAGGCTCACCACGCTGGGTATGGAAGAGGTCATGGTCCTAGTCGCGGACGCGGACATGGACGTGGTCATGGTCGTTATTATGACCAAGAACAAAATTCTTTCTCTGGTGTTAATCATTCACCAAAGAAAAATCATATGAAAAGGAAAAAAAAGATGGAAAACATAAAACAGTTAGAACAATCTGTTTCCGATGTGGTGGAAGAAATCACTATGCACGTGATTGTCACACTCCCAAACACTTGGTTGATCTTCATCAGGCATCACTAACAAAGAAGGATAAGAATCTTTAAGCTAATTTTATTGCCGAAGATCATGTTGATTTAACACACTTAGATGTGGCGGATTTCTTTGAGCATCCTAAAAGAAAGATAGATCACTTGATTGGTGATGGCTCCGTGAATGTGGAAGAATAAAATAGTGATGATTAATATTTAACAATGATAATATTATTAATATTTATTATCTTGCACTACTTATAATATTTATTATCTTTATACTACTTATAATATAAAATAATAGTAATAATATAAATGTTTCTAAACTTGTATGTGTATGCTCATCAAAGTCGCTTTAGTAATATGTATGAAAATATGAACTTTTAATTGGTTGGTTCAAGTAATATAATAACAATTAAGATATACACAAATAGAAGTGAAACAATAAGAGAATAGTATAACTAATAGAGATTTTATTTTACTCTTTTTGAAGATATGAATAATTCTCAAAACGAGTTGTCTAATTATGAAGACATTTGCTTGATTGATTCTGGCACAATGCACATGATATTTAAAAATAAAAAATATTTTTCTGATTTGAGTATGGGCCGTATAAATGTTACTACAATTTTTGGTAATACAAATTTGATTGAGGGCTTTGAGAAAGCCATTATAATTTTGCCCAAAGAAACAAAATTCACAATAAATAATGTTATGTTCTCTCCTCGATTTTGGAGAAGTTTGTTGAGTTTTAAAGATACTCGTGAAAATGATTTTCACATTAAAACAGTTGATGAGATGAGTCTTGAATATCTTGTTATAACCAAAAATGTCTCTGGGCAGACATGTGTTATTGAAAAGTTTTCAGTATTATCTTTTGGATTGTATTGGACAAAGATCAGTGCATTTGAAGCACATTTTATAATAAATCAGAAATTACTGACTCTAATACTTTTGCACTTTGGCACAATCGTTTAGGACACCCTGGATCCATAATGATGAAATGGATCGTAGAAAATTCAAATGGTCATCTATTAAAAAATATGAAGATTCTTTTAAATGAGGAATTTTCTTGTAATGTTTGTTATCAAGGCAAGTTAATAGTGAGACCATCACAAACAAAAGTGGAAATCAAGTCCTCTGCATTCTTACAACGTATACATGGAGATATTTGTGGACCTATTCACCCAGCTAGTGGATCGTTTAGGTATTTTATGCTACTAATAGATGTATCTTCGAGATGGTCTCATGTATGTCTGCAATCATTTCGCAACTTGGCGTTTGTAAAATTGTTGGCATAAATTATATGATTACAGACACAGTTTCTCAATAATCAGATTAGAATAATTTGCCTTGACAATGCTACAGAATTTACATTCCAAGTATTTAATGATTGTTGCTTATTGATTGGAATAAGAGTTGAACATCTTGTAGCTCATGTTCACACTCAAAATGGTCTTGCTGAGTCATTAATCAAAAAATTACAGTTGATAGCAAGACCATTGCTTACAAAAATTATGTTACCCACTTTTGTTTGGGGTCATGCAATTTTGCATGCGGCAACACTAATTCGTCTCAAATCGACACATTACCATAATTTTTCTCCATTATAGTTGATTTTGGATCAAGAACCTAATAAATCTCATTTAAGAGTTTTTAGGTGCGCTGTGTATATGCCTATAGCACCACCATATTGCACTAAAATGGGACCTCAAAGAAGGTTAGGAATATATGTTGGGTTTGAATCACCCTCCATCATTCGGTATCTTGAACCACTGACTGAGATATGTTCACTGCACAATTTGCAGATTATCAATTTGATGAGATACATTTCCCAAAATTAGGGGAGAAAGCAATGAAATCAAAAGAGAAATTTTGTGGAAAAGTCCATCTTTATCTCATCTTGATCCACGTACTTCTATTTGTGAGCAAGAAGTACAAAAGATTATTCACTTGTAGAATATAGCAAATTAAATGCCAAATGCATTTACTAATTTGAAACGGATAACTAAGTCACATATCCTTGCAATGAATGTTCCTATCCGGATTAATGTCCCAAAAGGACCATTTGCTAGTATCACAGCTTGTGAATCCCAAACACGCCTAAAGTGTGGTAGATTGTTGGGTTCAAAGAATAAAAATCCTAGAAATAGAAGCGTAAGGAATAATAAAAATGATACTACAAAAGAACCTGAAGAATGTCAAGACTTGAAAAATCCTATTTTTCCTGAAGAAATCAGTGATCTCGAGACTCAAGTGAATGAAGAACTTCCTATAAGTTCATATGGTGATAAGATAAATTTAGATCGATTGAAAGTTATAGTGAATAATGTCTTTGCATATAATATTGCACTTAACCTCATGCAAGACAGTGAGGATCTTGAGCCTAAATCTGTCGAAGAATGTCCACGCAGAGATGATTGGCCTAAATTGGAAAGAGGCAATTCAATCTGAGTTGAATTCACTCTCTAAACGTGAGGTATTTGGACCTATAGTCCCAACTCCTGATAGTGTAAAACTAATTGGCTATAAATTGGTTTTTGTGCGATAACGAAATTAGAGAAATGAAATAGTAAGATACAAAGCACGCCTTGTTGCACAAGGCTTCTCTCAAAGACCTGGTGTCAACTATGAAGAAACATATTCATCTGCTATAAATGGAATAACTTTTCGATATCTCCTCAGTTTGGCTGTTCATGAAAATCTTAAAATACATCTAATGGATGTAGTTACAACTTACCTTTATGGTTCACTTGACAGTGAAATTTACATTGAAAATCCCAGAAGGATTTAAATTGCCTGAAGCATATAATAAGTCTCGAAAAATGTTTTCAATCAAATTGCAAAGATCATAATGTGGCCTGAAACAATTAGGGCGGATATGGTATAATCGCCTCAATGAGTACTTGATAAATAAAGGATATATAAATGATATCATTTGTCCTTGTATTTTTATTAAGATAACGGGATCAAAGTTTGTAATACTCGCTGTTTATGTTGATGATATAAATCTCATTGGAACTTCTGAAGAGGTCCAAAAGACAATTGAATGTTTAAAGAAAGAATTTGAGACGAAAGATCTAGGAAAGACAAAACTTTATGTAGGTCTGCAAATTAATATTTTAGCAGACGGGATTTTTGTACATCAATCTGCCTATTCTGAAAAAATCTTAAAATGATTCTATATGGACAAAGCACATTCATTAAGTACTCCAATGGTTGTTAGACCACTTAATGTGAATAAAGACCCATTCCGTCCTCTAGAAGAGGATGAAGAACTCCTTGGTCTGAAAGTACCATATCGTATTATTATTGGAGCACTTATGTATCTTGCTAACTCAACTAGACTTGATATAACATTTTCTGTTAATGTGTTAGCAAGATACAATTCTTCCTCAACGTGAAGGTATTGGAACAGTATCAAACATATTTTGCGATACCTGAAAGGTACAATTGATATGAGTTTATTTTATACTAACAAAAACTGTGCAGACCTTGTTGGTTATGCAGATGCAGGTTAATTATCAGATCCACATAAAGCCTGATCTCAAACAGGCTATATGTTTACATACGGAAGAACTACTATATCATGGCGATCTACAAAACAGTCTGTTGTTGCTACTTCTTCAAATCATGCTGAAATAATAGCAATTCATGAAGCAAGTAGAGAATATGTATGGTTGAGATTGATGATACACTCCATCCAAAAGAAGTGTGGACTAAAAATTGATATCAAAGTGCCCACGGTCATATTTGAGGACAATGCGGCATGTACAGCTCAGTTGCATGGTGGCTTCATAAAAGAAAATAGAACGAAACACATTTCACCATAATTTTTTTTTACATATGAACTTCAGAAGTAAGGCGAAATTGATATACAACAAATTCGTTCAAGTGATAATCTTGCAGATTTATTCACTAAGGCATTACCAAAGTCAAAATTCGAGAAGCTGAGATATAAAATTGGGATGCACCATCACCAAAGTATCAAATAAAGTTTTCACCAGGGGGAGAATACGCGTTGTACTCTTTTTTCCTTGGCCAAGGTTTTATCCCATTGAGTTTTCCTAGTAAGGTTTTTAATGAGGTAACTAATGATGCGTATTAAGATCGCGTAGAACCTTCCTTTTCCATAAATAATTTAGGGGAGTGTAGTAAAAAAAAATTATTTTGTTAAAATAAGTTAGTTTTAATTTGTCAAAAGATGTTGGCAACCGTCCTTGTTTTTTGTCAATATTGATTGGCAACTTTATCAAGTTTGCTGGCCAAACTTTTCCTATATATACTGTTACGCCGAAAAATGGCCTTTTGAAAAGAAAAAAAAGATTCGAAAATCAAAAATTTATTTAAACTCAATTAATTTGAGCAAAACGAATTCTCGAGATTCGAAAGGAAAAAAAACAGAGTCGCCACCTAATTTTACGGATAATTAGGAAACCAATAAATATTTTAAAAGATCTAACAGAAAAATC
>JAOTQJ010000099.1:8615928-8682965 GCA_025642045.1 Solanum sejunctum | reverse complement strand
TGTATTCTATTTAACTGCATTTTGCCATATCTAGTTCTTCTACTTTTGGGTTTTGAGATGAGGGTATTAGGAAACAGCCTCTCTACTTCTATGGAGTAGCGATAAGGTCTGCATACGATCTTCCCTCCCCAGACCCCACTTGTGGGATATCACTGGGTATGTTGTTGTTGTTGTTTGTAAATTTGAACCAGTGTTCCTTCTACTTATGGATTTTGAGTTGAGGGTTTTAGGAAACAGCCTCTCTACCTCGATGAGGTAGCGGTAAAGTCTACGTACAATTATCCCTCCCCAGACCCCACTTGTGGGATACAACTGGGTATGTTATTGTTATTGTAAATTCGAACCAGTGAGGGTATGCATCAGGGTCGCAACGTTCCCTAGGTGCGAACCTTGACTTGTTTTTTTAAAATATTTTTTGATGGAGATTTAAAAACTTGTTCAAAAAATTTTTGCAAAAAATACACAGTAACGTGATGGGTCTATGTTCTCGTAGTGTAAAGTTTTCTAAAAATTCATGAGGGGCATTCTAGATAATTTCCAACCCTTCCTAAACTCAATATACGATCAAAATAGGTCATTTTGTGTGTAAAAGGGGCCAAAAAACCCATTTCAAGTCCTTCCTAAGTCATTGAAAAGTTAGGGCTTGAGAGAAGAGAAGAGCAGAACGTGAGATTGGGGAATCCAAAGGAAATTCTTGAGGAGGGATAGTTGATAACTTCATCCCAAGTATGTAAGGATAAAGTAAAAGCATGAGATTGTTCTCTCGTGTGCTCCATAGATGGTCTTAGAAGAGTATAGAGTCAATGAGTCCCCATACTTATGTTCTTGAATTACTTTCTTGAATATTCTCTTGAAAATTATCTTTATTAGATGTATTTTCATTTATTGATGATCATCATAAAGTTAATTTCTTGAATTATATATTTTCCATGAGATAATGTACAACCCTGTATGATCAAATTGTAAAAGCATGCATAATGAATCTAGGGATGAAGTCTAGAGCCTTGACTTGAGTACGTTGATGGTAATCTTGATGTATATATGAGGTTGAGTTCCTTGAGCTTGCTGATCCCACGAGTCTTCATAATTGAGTTCTTGAGTTCTGTCTAAATGACTTCCACAAAATGATTATCTGAGTCCTTGAGTTCTTGAATTGAGAATTGAGCTTACTAAGATGAGTTAAAATCCCTGAAATAATAGAGGATCCTTGAGTTTTAGTTAATGAAATAATGAGAGTCTTCATGAGACTAATTGAGATGACGAGTGCCTCTTTGAGCTAACATGAGATGATGAAAGGAGTCTTATGAGCATTGAGTCTTGGGAGGAGTATCGAGCACCAAAATGAATAAGAGTGAGTCTTACTTGCACTTATTACCTATGCCGGCCCAGCGAATGAGAGGATTGAACCATTACATCTCATGGTACCCTCTCGAGTTTGCGTCCTGAAACAATAAAGGATGGTAGAGTTCTGATTCCTTGTAGATTATACTTGTTCCTTACCTGGCAAGAACGAAACGGCTGTGGTAACATCAGTATGATTGTTGTACAACAGTAGCTCATAAGTTGTTGTTGTCAATTAAGAGAAACTCCCAGTAAATTCCTACATTGAGTACTCTAAGTCTAGTTGAGTTGAGATGAGTTGAGATGAGTTCCCTTAAGTTGAGTCTAAGTTGAGTTGGTTGGGGTCACTTGTCTACTCATTATTCTTGCTTTAGATAGACATTTAACATTCTGATTGAGTACGATGTTGAGTTGATATTGTTCTATATTGTTTTACCTGTTTTTGTTTTATTCAGCTACTTTACATACCGTACATTCCACGTGTAACATCATTCTGTGCTACATCATTTTATGATACGGATACAGGGATTAGAGATCTTCAACAAGTGAACCATTGAGGATCTGAGCAGTCAGCTGATTGGTGAGCCTCCCTTACTTCGAAGGATTTATTACTTCTATTTCATCTTGCTTTAGTGTTAGACTTGATAGCTTATTTTTGACTTGAGGTAGCCATGGGTCAATCATTGGCACCGCTTGACATGATAGTGATAGAGGCTTCATAGACTAGAGTCGAACGTTGATTATTGAGATTTGTTGAGCTAGTTTGTTCTACTAGCCTTTCATTTATTATATTAACTTGAGACTAGATGAGATGTGCTCATTACTTATCTTTTATCTTCCGCTGATTTGTAGAGTTTATTAATTGAATGATTGTAATGAGATCAAGTGATTCACTTGGGGACATGCAATAGTATTTGGGTGCTGGCCACATCTTGGGTACACTCTTGAGGCATCACAAACTTAGTATCATAGCACGAGTTCAAGTGTCCTAGGGAGTCTATGAAGTCATGTCTAGTAAAGTCCTTATTATTGGTTTGAAGAACTCCACATCCATGATTTGGAGGCTATAGGACATTTAGGAATTTTTTCCCTTTTTCATGTTCTAAATCGTGCTATAGAGTGATGCTCTATGTAAGTTCTCTTCTAATTCGTGCTTTGCGCATTGCAGAATTATGATCATGACTCCTAGAAAAGCCGTCAGAGGTAGAGGAGAGCCTCAAGAACATGAGGAGACCGTGGCAGCTACTGTCCCTATTGAACAACCCCTGCAAGATGAGCTCTCCAATGCTGAGCTGCGCTAGGCTATTCGACCTTTAGCATAGGCTATTATAGCACCTGCTGCAAGACAAGGAGCGGGTAGACAGGATGCATATGACACATTGAGAGTCAAGAATTCTTGAGGATGAATCTGCCTGAGTTTACAGGATATATATCCACCGAGGATCCTGAGAACTATGTGGAGGAGCTTCAGAAAGTGTTCCAAGTGAAGCATATGGCTGATGCTGACAGGGTTGAATTAGCTGCTTACCAACTCAAGGGTGTGGCCAGACTTTGGTTCGACCAATGAAAGAAGGGTAGAGGAGAGGATGCCCCAATGCTGACTTGAGCTATGTTTGAGGAAGCTTTATTGGGGCGCTTCTTCCTAAGAGAACGAAGAGAAGCTAAGGTAAGAGAGTTCTTGAACTTGAAATCGGGCTCTATGACTGTACAAGAGTATGGATTGAAGTTTACGCAACTATCTCGCTATGCTCCAAACATGGTTGCTAATATAAGGGGAAGGATGGGGATATATGTTGATGGGTTGAATATAGGGACAAAGAGAGATAGACGGGGAGCTATGCTTATGAGTGATATGGATATAGGGAGATTGATGACCTTTGTGCAACAAGATGATGAGAAGAGACAACATGATAGAGAGGAGTTCAGAAGCAAAACGGCTAATTGCAACCATGAGCTTGGAAATAAGGGGAATGGTAATCGATTTCTAGCACCACCATCTGCTAGTGCACCTGCGCCTAAAGTTAGACATGATCAAAAATCTCAGAGTGTTGGAGTGCATGGTTCTCAATCACAAGCTAGTGCAACTCAAGATTCACAGGGTAAGCCACCATGTGGTAAGTGTGGTAGGTTACACTTGGGTAAATGTCGTGAGGGGAGTGATGCATGGTTCTGGTGTTATCAAGTAGGGCATTACCAAAGATACTATACAAAATGGGCTGACTGGGTTCAATCTTCTATATCCATCCTACCAACTAGAGGAAACCAGAGAGGTACTGCATCAGGCGCAAGCAGAGCTACAAACCATTTATATGGCATGGGTAATCATCATGATCAGGAGAACTCCCCAGATGTTATAATTAGTATGATTCGTGTCATTTCTCTTGATTGTTATGCTTTGATAGATCCTGGTGCCACATTATCTTTTGTAACTCCCTATATGGCCAGTAGATTTGATAGAGCCCCTGAGAGTCTACTTGAACCCTTCAATATTTCTACTGTAGTGGGTAAGTCTATTTGAGCTGAGAGAGTTTATAGAGCTTATGTAGTGTCCATTCATTATAGGGATATTATCATTGATTTAATTGAGTTATATATGATTCATTTTTATTTGATTCTTGGCATTGATTGGCTTCACACTTGTTATGCCACTGTTGATTGTAGAGCCCGAATCGTTAACTTTCAATTTCCGAATGAACCAGTTCTAGAGTGCTAGGGTGATTCAGTACCACCTAAAGGAAAGTTTATCTCATATCTTAGAGCAAGAAAGATGGTCTATAAAGGTTGTATATATCACCTTGTGCGAGTGAAATCTGATGATGTTGAGTCTCCTACTCTTGAGTCAGTCCCGTTTGTGAGTGAGTTTCCTGAAATGTTTCCTGAGGACCTTCCGGGAGTCCCTCATGATAGTGAGATCGACTTTGGGGTTGATGTTCTTCTCAATACCCAGCCTATGTCAATTACACCTTATAGGATAGCCCCTGCTGAATTGAAAGGGTTGAAAGAGCAATTGAAAGATTTGTTAGAGAAGGGCTTCATAAGACCGAATGTTTCTTCTTAGGGTGCTCCAGTCTTATTCTTGCAAAAGAAAGATGGGTCTCTCAGAATGTGTATTGACTATAGGCAACTGAACAAGGTTATAATAAAGAATAAATATTGTCTCCCAAGGAGAGATGATTTGTTCGACCAACTCTAGGGTTCTTCTTGTTTCTCAATGATAGACCTCCTATCTAATTACCATCAGTTGAAAGTGAGGGAATGTGATATTCCAAAGACAACTTTTACGACTAGATATAGCCATTTTGAGTTCCTGGTCATGTCCTTGGGTTGTTGAATGCACCTGCAGCCTTTATGGATATGATGAATAGGGTATTTAGACAATACCTGGATATGTTCGTGATTGTGTTCTTCGATGATATTTTGGTGTATTCAAGAGATGAGGAGAAGCATGAGAATCACCTCAGAATTGTCTTCCAAACACTTAAGGACCATGAGCTATATGCAAAATTCTCAAAATGTGAATTCTGGCTTAAGTGAGTGGCCTTCATAGGCCATGTTGTCTTTGGTGATGGTATTCGAGTAGACGCTCAAAAGATTGAAGTGGTTAAGAGCTGGCACAGACCAACCTCTCTGACTGACATAACAAGTTTCTTAGGGTTGGCAGGTTATTATCACAGATTTGTAGAGGGATTTTCTTCCTTATCTGCACCATTAAGTAAGTTGACTCTGAAAAAGGTCAACTTCTAATGGTCGGATGAATGTGAGAAGAGCTTCCAAAAGTTTAAATCTAGACTGACTACTGCACTAGTTTTAACTTTGCCCAATGGGATGGAGGACTTTGTAATCTATTATGATACCTCGAGAGTTGGATTGTGATGTATGCTGATGCAAAGAGGGAAAGTGATAGCCTACGCTTCCAGACAAATTAAGGTTCATGAGAGGAACTATCCAACCAATGATCTTAAGTTGGTAGCAGTGGTATTTGCACTTGAAATCTGGCACCACAACTTGTATGGAGTGCATATGGATGGGTTCACTGACCACAAGAGCTTGCAGTATGTCTTCAGTTAGAAAGAGCTCAACTTACGACAGAGGAGATGGTGGGAGTTGCTCAAGGATTATGACATGAGCATTCTCTATCGGGTAAAGCTAATATCATTACCGATGCTCTTAGCAGGTTGTCAATGGGTAGCACAACCTATCTTGAGGAAGGGAAGAAGGAGCTAGCAAGAAGTGCATCGATTGGCTCGATTAGGAGTTCAACTTGAGGAGAATGATGAGGGAGGAGTTAATCTTCAGAAGGGGTCTGCTTCATCCTTAGTTACAGAGGTGAAAGAAAAGCAAGACAAAGATCTTGTCATACTCCAATTGAAGGAGGCTATCCACAAACAAAAAGTGATGGTCTTTTCCAAAAGAGGAGATGGAGTGTTGAGATACCAGAGTAGATTATGTGTCCCTGATGTTGATGGTGTTCGAAAAAGAATTACGGTGTAAGCCCATAATTCTAGATATTTCATTCATCTTGGCTCTACCAAGATATAACATGACTTGGGGGAAGTCTATTGGTGGAGTGGAATGAAGATAGATATTACCGAGTTTGTTTCCAAGTGCCCGAATTTTTAGCAAGTGAAAGTTGAGCATCAAATACCATGTCAATTAGCGCAGAACTTTGAGATTCCTGAATAGAGGTAGGAGATGATCAATATAAACTTCATTACTCGTCTACTGAGGTCTCAAAAGCAACATGATTTGATTTGGATGATTCTGGATAAGATGACCAAATCGGCTCACTTCTTAGCAATTAAGACAACTAACACTACGGAGGAGTATGCGAAATTATACATCCAAGAGATTATGAGGTCATATGGGGTCCCTTTGTGCATCATCTCGGATAGATCCTTCTAAAAAGTATTGGGTACAAAAGTGAATTTGAGCATAGTCTTTCATCCATAATTAAACGGTCAAGCAAAGCAAACTATTCAGATGCTATAGGATATATTGAGAGCGTATGTTCTTGACTTCAAAGGAAATTGGGATGATCACCTACCATTAATTGAATTGGCATATAACAATAGTTATCATGCAAGCATTCAAATGGCTCCCTATGAAGCTTTGTATGGGAGGAGGTGTAAGTAACTAATTGGGTGGTTCAAAGTTGGGGAAGCTGAGTTGATTGGGCCTGATCTTGCCTATTAATCAATGGAGAAGGTTAAGATCATTGAAGAGAGGTTGAAGATTGCTCAAAGTGGCAGAAATCCTACACTGATGTGAGGAAGAGAGACTTGGAGTTCAAGGTGAATGATTGGGTATACTTGAAAGTGTCACCTATGAACGGTGTCATGAGATTTGGAAGAAGGGTAAATTGAGCCCATACTATATTAGGCCTTATTAGATTGTGAAGAGGATTGGGAAGGTTTCTTATGAGTTAGAGTTTCCTATCGAGTTAGATGGTATTCATCTAGTGTTCTACATGTCGATATTGAAGAAGTACTTGGGAGACCCTGCCTTGGTAATCTCTGTTGAGAGTATTAGAGTAAAGGATAGCTTATCCTACAAAGAGATTCTGGTCAAAATCCTTGATCGTCACATTTGCAAGTCGAGAACTAAAGAGATAGCCTCAGTCAAAATCCTGTGGAGAAATCAATTCATTGAGGAAGCCACATGGGAAGCTGAGGAAGAGATGAAAGCAAAATATCTGCACCTATTCATGCCTAATGACGAGAATATTGAAGGTAAATTTCCTTATCCTTAATTGAATTGATTGTCTTTTCTTGAGTTGAATGTCTACTCTTGAATTCGAATAGAGTCGATTGATGATATATTGAGAAAGAGTCGATAATTTTATTAAGAAATGTGAGTTTTGAGATGAGTTTTGACTTCATCACTTGATATCCACCTTTACTCATCATTCGAGGATGAAGGATCCCAAGGGGGAGATGATATAACACCCAGTAAAATTATTAAAATACCCCTAGAATAAAGATGTGCACATAACACATCTTTTCATGCTCCATTTGGAAATCCAAGATCATATTTACAACCAGCACAAAAAATTGAGTGAAAAATGGTCTTAGTCGAACTTTAGAGCGACCGAGTCAAAACATAATTTTTTATAATTAAATCTAAACAAGTGAGGGTATGTGTCAGGGCCGTGACGCACCCTGGTCGCGGACTCGAACTTATTTTTTTTAATTTTTTTATGGAGATTGGAAAACTCATGGTGAGACACCCACTTTCCCGTAGTGTAAATTTTTCTAAAAATTTATGAGGGCATTCCAGATAATTTTCAACCCCTCCTAAACTCAATACACGATCAAAATCGGTCATTTTGAGGATAAAAAGGGTCTTTTTTTTAAATTCAATTTAGGCCTGTGGCCAATTTTATTAATCAAAAATGCAAATCAATCTTGGTTATAACCCATTACACTTCGTTGGACCATTATAAGTTGGTTAAACTGACTTAAATACACCAGTGGACAAAAGTAGTAACCTAGGGTTACTTTCCAAATCAAACCCCTAATTCTTATCCCCTTCATCAGCTACAAGACATGCTTCCTTAAAAGTTGTCTGTTCATTCTCTCTTTCTTGACTTGTGGGTATCAAACTTCCTTGACGAGGTAGCAAGCACCATACATTTCAGCTATCAAAGGTTTGCCCACTTGCCTCTCAACTCTAGCATCTTATACCTCTCTTTGCTAACTTTATCTTAGCTATCTCTAGGTTTCAGATCCGGTGGAATTATCAACTAAAAGAAGAATGAGTACCCAGCCATGTCACTCCACAGAACATGTAAGTCTTTCAGTTCTGTTCTAAAATGATCATTCATCCCATTATCAGACTCCTCATTTTGTCTCTATATTTGCTTTTTCAGAACACTCCATAGAGAAAAGGAGTTGCTCAAGAGGTGCATGTGGTGGTTTGGTCCTGGTCGAAGTTGCTTATATCCCTATCTGGTCATGGTTTTTCTTTTTTGCTGGTTTACAACTTTTTGAGAGCTGAATAGCTTAGGAGTAGCTTAATTTTTGTATGAATATAGTCTAGTTGCCTCTGTAAATCTTATGCGCGTACTATGGCCTCTAAATCTGTGCAATACTTGCATCTGATCTTTTGCTGTTACTCCTAGATCTGATTTTGATAGAAGGAATTCTCCGTTTGACCATGTTCAGTATCTTCCTGGCTTAGCTAGGCCAACTATGTAAATCACTGAATATATCCTTACCTTCTAATTGCACTGATATGTTAGCTACAAAATCTGCTAACTGATTTCCTTCCCTAAATGTGTGTTTTATGTGTATGTTGCATGCTGCCATTAGTTTGAAGATCTCTTCGACTATCTCAATGATCTCCCAAGGTATTTTCCATAGCTTAATTAAAATGTTTCTTAAGCTTAAAGAATCCACCTCCACTTCCACAAAATGAAAGCCCTGTGATAGGCAGTAGCTTAGCCCTTCCTTGACTGCCCTTGCCTTAGCAACTATATTGGTGGCTATACTAATATAGTCTGACTCTGCATATAGTATCCCCAAGATGGTCCCTTACACAATATTCATAGAAGCTCTTTCCTGGGTTTCCTTTGCTAGCCTCATCTAAACTGCATTTAGCCCATCCTAGCTGAGGGGATACCAAGTTACAAACTTTACATCAATGTTTGGTTTGTACTTTTATGGCATGTCAAACCCATCTGGCCAATTTTTAGGAAATCTTGATCATTCAAGGAAAAACAACCTAACTAGGAGGTTTATAGACTTGGTGCAAGTCCTTAGGGTCTGTCAATATGTACTACTCCTTCCATATTTGTGTAAAAAGGGTCAAAAATCTCATTCCAAGTCATTCCTAAGTCATTGAAAAGTTAGGGCTTAAGAGAAGAGAAGAGGAGATTTTGAGATTGGATAATCCAAAGGAATTTCTTGAGAGTTATTGATAACTTCATCCCAGGTATGTAAGGTTAAACTAAAAGCATGAGATTGTTCTCTCATTTGCCCCATAGATGGTCTTAGAAGAGTTTAGAGTCCATGAGTACCCATACTTATGATCTTGAATTACTTTCTTTAATATTCTCTTAAAAATTATATTTTATTACATGTATTTTCATTTGTTGATGATCATCATAAACTTGATTTCTTGAATTATATATTTTCCATAAAATAATGTACAATCCTATATGATAAATTGTGAAAGCATGTATAATGAACCTAGGGGTGGAGTCTAGAGCCTTGACTTGAGTATATTGATGGTAATCTTGATGTAAGTATGAGGTTGACTTCCTTGTGCTTGATGATCCGATCTCGAATTTGCAAATGGAGCACGGGAAGACGCATTATATGCATGTTTCTTTTCTAGGGTTATTTTGATAATTTCATCGGGTGTCACAATATCTCCCCCTTGAAATCATTCGTCCTCAAATGACAACAATATGAAGAGTTGGCTCAAAACGTATAAGATTATTGAACTTAAACAAATATAAATCTTCGATATCAATCATGGAAGTTTACCTTCAAGATCCTTATTGAGGACTATAAACAAGTATGGATATTTGGCCTTCATATCTTCATCTGCTTCCCATGTTGCTTCCTCAATGAACTAGTTCCCCCATAATACTTTTATCGAAGCAATCTTCTTGGTCCTTAATTGGAAAATTTGATGGTCTAGTATCTACATTGGGACCTCTTCATATGTCAAGCTGTCCTTGACCCCAATACTCTCTAGAGGTACAGCCAGCGTGGGATTCCGTAAATATTTCTTAAGCATAGAAATATGAAATACTAAGTGAATAATAGCTAACTCTGGTGGCAATTATAATTCATATGCCACATTTCCAACTCTTTTGACAATCTGGTGTGGCCCAATATATTGTGGACAAAGCTTCCCCTTTTTTCCAAATCTCATAACTTCCTTCATCGGTGACACTTTCAGGTACACCCAATCATCTACCTCAAATTCCAAATCTCTCCTCCTAGCATTAGTGTGAGACTTCTGTCAGCTTTTGGGCTGTCTATAGTCTTTCTTGGATAACTTTCACCTTCTCCATAACTTGATGGACTAAATCACGTTCTATCAATCCTCCCTTATCAACTTCAAACCAGCCAATGGGTGATCTACACCTTCTCCCATAAAAGGCCTCATATGGTCTCCCATAGAGGGCCTCATATGGAGCCATTTGTATACTAGCCTAGAAACTATTGTTATAGAAAAATTCAATCAAGGGTAAGTGATCATCCTAGTTACCTTTAAAGTCTATCACATGCGCCCTTAACATATCTTCAAGGGTCTATATAGTTTGCTCCGCTTGCCCGTCTGTCTGTATATGGAAGGTTATACTAAGATTCACCTTTGTACCAAGCCCTTTCTAGAAGGACTTCCAAAATTGTGATATGATATGGGCTCCTTTGTTTGAAATAATGGATATAGGGATCCCATGAAATCTAACAATCTCCTTAAGGTAAAGTCTGCCATAGTCTTCAGTTGTATCAGTCGTCTTGACTAGTAGAAAGTGAGCTGACTTGGTCATTCTGTCTATTATGACCCATATTGAATCATGTTGTTTAAGGGATCGAGGTAAGCCTGTTATGAAGTCTATGTTAATCATCTCCCACTTCTACTCTAGAGTTTCAATATTCTGGTCCACATCGCAAGGTCTTTGATGCTCCATATTAACTTGCTAGCAATTCAGGTATTTGGACATGAACTCTGTGATGTACTTCTTTATTTCACCCCACCAATAAACCTCCTATAGATCTCTATACATTTTTGTTACACCTAGGTGAATAGAGTATCTGGCGTTATGAGCCTCAGCTAGGATCCTGTCTTTAAGGCCATCAACACTTGGCACACACAATCTGCCTTGGTATCTCAGGAATCCATCTCCCCCTTTTTGCAAACACTAATACCTTCTATTTCTGAACATCTTCTTTTAGCTGAAGGAGGATAGGATCCTTGTCTTACTTTTCTTTCACCTCCACCACCAAGGATGACTCTGCCCTATTTTTGATAATGGCACCCTTGTCAGAATCTTCAATATGTAACCCCAAACGGGCTAGTCTGTGCACTTCCTTAGACAATTCTTTCTTTTAATCCACAATGTGTGCAGTGCTCCCTATGGTCAACTTGCTAAGAGCATCAGTAACTGCATTAGTTTTACCTGGGTGATATAAGATGCTCATGTCATAGTCTTTCGGCAGCTCCAACAATCTTCTCTATCTCAAGTTTAGCTCTTTTTGGTTGAATACATACTGCAAGCTTTTGTGGTCTATAAATACATCTACATGCCCACTGTAAAGATAGTGTCTCTTGATTTTTAGAGCAAATACCACAAAAGCAAGCTCAAGATCATGGGTGGGGTGGTTTTTCTCGTGGGTATTAAGTTGTCTAGAGGAATATGCTATCAGCTTGCCCCTAACCCAACTTTGGAAGCATCACAGTATACCACAAAGTCATCAGCTCCCTTTGGTATGGATTAGACCCGGGCTGAATTCAGCCTAGTTTTCAACTCTTGAAAACTCTTCTCACAAGCTTCTGACCATACAAACTTAACCTTCTTCTAAGTCAGCTTAGTCAAGTTAGCTGAGATAGAAGAAAACCCTCTACAAACTGCCTATAGTAACCTGGCAAGCACAAGAAACTCCCTATCTCTGTTGGAGTTGTAGGCCTCGGCTAATTCTTTACTACCTCAATCTTTTAAGAATCAACTTGAATACCTTTACCAGACATAATATGCCCCAAAAACGTCACAGATGCTAACCAAAAATCACATTTGCAAAATTTGGCATATAGTTGCTAATCCTTAAGGGTATGAAGCATAATCCTAAGATGGTCAGCATGTTCCTCTTTGTTACGAGTGAAGATCGAGATGTCATCTATGAACACAATGATGAACATATCTAGGTACGGCCTCAACACCCTATTCATAAGATCCATGGAAGTTGCTGGTGAATTTGTCAGTCCAAATGACATGACACAAGAACTCAAAATGACCATAACGGGTTCTGATAGCTGTCTTAGGGATGTCTCTTTCTCTAACCTTAAGCTGATGGTACCCAGACCTGAGGTCTATTTTGGAGAAACAAGTAGCACCCTCGAGTTAGTCAAATAGGTCATCAATTTTGGGAAGAGGATACTTGTTATTTATGGTTACCTTTTTCAAATGATGCTAATCTATGCACATTCTAATAGAACCATCTTTTTTATGAACGAAAAGAACTAGAGAACCCTAAGGTGAGACGCTTGGTCTAATGAAATCTTTATCTAGGAGGTCTTTCAACTATATTTTCAAATCTTTTAGCTCTAAGGGAACAATACGATATGGTAGAATAGATATGGACCTAGTATCTAGGTAGGTATCTATCCCAAAGTCTATCTCCCTATTAGGAGGGACTCCGGGAAGATCCTCAGGAAAGACTTATAGGAACTCATTCATAACTAGGATACATTGGAGAGATGGGGCCTCAGCACTAGAATTCTTGACTCTGATTAGGTGGTACATGCACCCATTGGAAATTAACTTTCTGGCTTTAAGATATAAGACAAATTGACCCTTAGAAAAAACTGAGCTACCCCTCCACTCTAAGACTGGCTTATTAGGAAACTAAAATTTGACCACCCTGGTTCTGCAATCTATGAATACATAACTAGTATAAAGTCAATCTATGCTTAGGATAACATCAAAATCTACCATGTCTAACTTAACCAAATCAGCTACGATATTCTTATGATAAGCTGATACTGGATAGCCCATAAAAAATTTTTGGGCTAAGCTAGACTCTCTAGTAGAAGTGGAGACACTAAAAGGCTCATAAAGATATTCTGGACTGTCCCCAAACTTCATTGCTACATAGGGAGTCATAAACGACAATATGACACTTGGGTCTAATAATATATACACATCATAAGTAAAGACTTTTAGCATACATGTAACCACATCTAGTGAGTTCTTCGGCTCCTGTCTAGTGGCCATGGCATATAAGCAATTTGTGCCCCCGCCTGCTCCTGATATGGTACCCCTATGAACTGGCTTACCCTGCGATGCTGAAGAAACTGATTGACATCTGTTATCTCTCATGTTCTGCCTTTCCATAGGATGATACTTCATGAAGTACCCCATCTGGCCATATTTGAAACAACCATTTATGCCCATAAGGCACTCTCTTGGATGAGAACTATTACACTTGCCATAAATGGGGTAATGAGTCGATCCTTAAGCTATGCTACCATATGACTAGCTGCTCGAAAACCTATCGTTCTATGATCCTTACTCATTCCTAACCCTCACCGTAAGTGCGCTAGCAGATGAGGGTGCTGGTTTGAATATCTTAGGCTGAAAGGATGAGTGATTTTCATTTCCAGCCCCCCTCTTACCTATCTCCTGTCCTGATGCCTTGACCCTCTTGCTATTGAACTCATCCCTATCCTACATTTTATCCTCCTCTACCTATTGCACATAAGTCATCAAGTGATCTATGTCCATATCCCTAATCAGCATAGCATTCCTGACCTCCCTCTTAGTCATCTGAGAGAGCCCTGACACAAATAGGTCTATCCTAGTAAGCATGCCTGCCACCATAGTTGGAGCATAACGGGATAACTGAGTAAATTTGAGGTTGTACTCCTGCACATTCATGTTCTCTTGGTCTAGATTCATAAATTCCCTCACCTTAGCCAGCCTCAACTCTCTAAGAAAGTACTATTCCAAAAAGACTTCCTCAAACACTGCCTAACTCAAAGCTGGTGCCCCTTCTGCTCTGCCTACTTTCCACTGATCAAACCTGAGCCTAGCTACTCCTTTGAGCTGGCAGGCAACCATCTCAACTCATTCAGTATCATATGTATGCATAACTTGAAATAGTTTCTGGAGCTCCTAGATAAAGTTCTCAGTATCCTCTTTCATATTAGACCCCGTAAACTCAGGTAGGTTCATCCTCAGAAACTCATGAATCCTAGTGATATTCAATCCATAATTCTAACTATCTCCCTACCAACCACCCTATGTAGTGACCATTTATGCCAAAGTTTGGATGGCCTAGCGAAGCTTAGCATTCGAGATGCCCGCTTGCGGTGGTTGCTCAGCAGGCACAGCTTGACCTCTAGGTCTCTCCAGAACTGGGCAAGGCTAGTTTGCGTTCCATCTAGGTGGGAACCTTTTGTCCCTTGCTGGTTCATAGGCTCTGCATAGAGGCATGATCTAAAAAATAAGGTGTGAATACACGAGTTAGAAGGGACTTAGCAGAGGTAAACTTTGAAGCACGAGAGGAAATAGCAATTGAAAAGGACACTTCCTAATGTCCTATAGCCCCCTTATTATAGATTTGGTGAGCTTCACACTAATAATATGGAATCTACTAGACATGGTTCCATAGACTTCCTAGGAACCTTGAACTCTGTGATCTGATACCAAGTTTGTTGAAACAACCCCAAAAAGTGCCCAAAAATGTGCCTCGAAATGACCAGAATTTTAGATTCTATATATCTCAAAATTCATTCATTATTTTGAAAATTTAACTTTATATTCTTGTTTAGGGCTCAATATTAGTAAATATTAAATTCAAAAATGTGAATTCAAGTGGCATCTGCGTGTTCATAGCGCAAAGTGCACCAACCTTATTTTTTTGCCAGTTTTCAGTTTCAGTCCAAGACATTTAAGTCTTGGGTCTAAGCCTTCCCACATGCGAAAACAGCTATACTTAGCATTATTTCACCCATATATCACCCAAGACATTTCTCAATACTCACTCAAACCCTTAGTCTTATATTTCTCTCAAGATTCAAGTCTAAAACCCTCATTTGGATTTCAAGGTTCTCTTTCAAGCTTCAAGCCTCTATTATCAATCTTCATTAAGAGCTTCTACAAAGCTAAAGTATGTGGATTTTAGCCATTGAGTCCTTCTACCCATGGTGCCCAAATCTACTTTTTACTCAATTTGTATGACTTAGAGTTGATTTTACAAATAGATTTGCTAGTATGAATATGTCTATGAACTATGTTAGAAATATGCAAAGTTGTGACTATTTTTATATGTTTGTAGCTATAAATCTTGGAGTTATTGTAAGATTTGATGAGGGGTTTTGATGTATATTGCTTGAGAGTGTTGCAAGATATTGATTGATAGTTTTACAATGGATTTTCTTGCATGATTTCATCTTTAAATTGCATGATCTTATACTACCATTTCAAATCCGCCAAGTGTTTGATAAAATGTTTGGTTATGGTTTCTTGAGGAATTGAAGGTCCAAAGCATGAGATATGATATAAAAGAATATATGATGATTCAAAAAGCTTGTGTACATGATATATTCGATATAAAGTGTTGCATTAGACCAAGCCGGGTCTGGGTAACCTAGTTGAGGGGTTAATATCTCAAACACCAGGGCAGTAAGTGAGATTGACACTAAACTAGATGAGGATTTTGTACCTCACACACTAGGATGATGGATGCAATCATCACTAACCTAGATGAGAGGTTTGTGCCTCATATACCAGGGTGATAAGTGCGATCATCACTAACCTAGATAAGGGGTTTGTACCTCACACATCAAGGTGATGGGTGATATCATCATCAACCTACCAAGGGGTTTGTACTTTGGAAATCTAGCTTGACCTTTTCTATACATATGATATCCTAATTAAGCATGAGTTATGTAAGAATGTTTTACTTATGCATTGATCATACATGTCATATTGTCATATTATGTCTATTGCTTATTGTTATGTATTTTGATTATGATTCCTATCTCTTGTTGCATTGCATTCTACATACTTAGTATATTTAAACATATTAATGCATACTCTTGCCTACATGATATTACCATGTCAGAATCGGAGCCCAAGTTGATCCTCCTCCTCCTCCACGTGGCTAGTTTGGTACTACTCAAGCTAGTTGGTGAGTCCTCTATTTTGGGAACGTTTATCAATGTTCCTCTTATTATGTATTGAGACACTCTTCTTTATTTTCTATTTTGACTATGATGGTGAGCCTGGTTGCTTTGTCTTGGTGCCCGCTCTTATCTATGTTTACGTATCTAGGTTATGAGCCTTAACTCTTTGTCTCTGGGTGTTGATGTTATGCAAACTTTCCCTTAGTCCCAATTCCCCTTATTTATGTTTCTTATGTTGTTTTACATTGTTTTCGCCACCAAGGATGTGCAATAATATATTATGAGTCTTGTTTGAGGTTTCTTCGGGTTCCCTATTCACTTGTCACGTCGAGGCCCTAGGCTTGGATCGTGACAAAGATGGTATCAGAGCACGAGGTTGGTAGATCCTAGGAGTCCAACATATCGTGTTGATTAGAGTCTTATTTATGATTGTGTTGTTCACCACAACTATGAGTTGGAGGCTGTGGGACGTTTTAGGAAATGTTTCACTTCTTTATGATCCTTGTCGTGCGATAGAGTTAGGTTCCCTAGGGTTTTTGCTAACCCCTAACCATTATATTTCAGGATATATCTCAAGCTACTCAAGATGGCAACATGTCGAATGCATAGGTTCATAATGCTCTATGGGTAATGGCCACGGCGGTGATAACATTGGCAACCTAACTCAATCAACAAGTGAGTGCTCTCGAGGCTTCAAATGGTAAGGGTCGGGGTAGTGAGACTAAGAGGGCCCATGTTGAGGGCAAGTTCCAAAGTCCCAAAGATAGAGGTGATGCCATATATCCAACATGTGGTAATGTTCATACAGGCCCATGTTTGAAGGATACCAATGCTTGTTTTGGTTGTGGAAAAGGGTAAAATAAGAGGAAGGATTGTCTTCATAAACGCAATAAGAGTAAAGATGTGATGGTGGGATGACAAACCCCAAGTGTCCAATGTGTGGAAAGAACCATGGTGGCCCATGCTTGAGGAAGACCAATGCTTGTTATAGATGTAGTGAAATAGGTCACAAGCTAGTTAATTATCCATATGTTCGAAGGAAGTGTAGGGGTGGTCAAGCTTTGGATCGAAGTGGTCATGTTGATTAAGTGGCTCAAGGAGGAGATGAAGTGCCCGATGCAATTACCGATAAGTTGAAGTTTTCTTGGCTTTGTTGTGCATACATTATTAGGCCTGGTGTGCCACTATTTCTTCTTTATTCTTTTTGGTTACTAGTAGGGCTTCTTGTGTGCCCAAATTGTTGTGTAGATCTTGGGTGTCTATCCTTTCATTAGGTATATTGTTGTTAGAAAGTTTATAGGTATTGATCTGGAGTTGTATTGCATCAGGTCTTGCTTTGTGGCTTATTGGAGTTGGTATGGTGAATTTTGATGTCATTATAGGGACGGAATAATTGTATGCATGTTGTGTCTTCATAGGTGGTAGGACCCAAAGAGCTAGATCCTGAATCTCTAATGAGCCCATCCTTAAGTGGAGGTTGTCAAATGGTAGCAAAGAAGGTAGATCTATTTCATGTCTTAAGGTATAATTGATCTCTAAGGGGTTACATTTATCATTTTGTGAGAATTGGAGGTGTTAAACCTAAGTTATTTTGTTTATAGAATTGTTGGTGGTTGTAGATGAGGCCTTGAATGTCCCTTTTCGAAAGTTTAAATTTGGGGTGGTGTCCTTTGGTTGGACTAGTGCACTGACTATGCCTATGAGTTTTAGGAATAAGATCCTTTAGCCCCTACTCTAATAGGCTTATGGTGGTTTTGGTGATGATCTGATGGTTCATTTCCCTAATGAGGTAGTGCAGGTGAGTCATTGAGTGTAGTACTACAAAGTTTAAAGAAAAAAGGTGGATGTTAAATAGGAGAAGTGGGAGTTTGGTTGTAAGAGATTGCCTTCCTAGGTCGTGTGGTATCGGGTGATGGCATTAAGGTGGATTTTAAGAAGACAAAGATGATTAGAGATTCGCCTAGACCTTTGAACCCATCTGAAATTAGGAGCTTCTTAGGCTTAGCGGGCTAATACCAAAGGTTGTGAATATGTTATCTTCTATTACTTCTCCTATGACATAGTTGACCCTAAGTAAGGCTAATGTTATGACTGACATTTTGAGTAGGGCGATTTGATAAGTCTAGGAGTTGCTATCTCTTGTGTAATTCCTTTTATCTTAATAGGATTCATGTGTGTGTCCCTGATGGTTGTGTGAGCTTATAGTGGCTAGAAGAGATCTATAAGGGTTGCCCTGTATTATTGTTGCTTAGAGTCTTTTGTTGTGATCTTGGTTGGACTTAGCTTGATAGATTAGATTTCTTTGGGTAGTTTGGGCTACTTTCATAGCATGCTTCCAATGAGGGTAGAATTCGTAAGGTTGTAATATGATGGTTAAGGTGGTCAATCTATTTGGTCAACTACAATGGGTTAGTCATTTCTCTAAGGTTGATTTGAGCTCCAGGCTTTGTTCGCAAGTGTGGAGGAGGGTAGGTGATATCCCTAAGTGTCCTTTTGAACTAGGAATTATCATTTTGAATATTGGTGGAGTTGTTTGGTTGATTTTTGCATTGGCTATTTTTATGTGTCTCTAGAATAGGGTCTTAAAACCCTATCTTGATATGTTTGTGGTGGTCTCTAGTAATAAGGCATTGAATTGTGTAGAGCTTGTGAATTATTTGGGGGTACTATTATAAGACTTGGAGGATGAGAGGTTGTTTATTAAACGATGATAAGTGTGCTTTGCGGATGACAAGAAGGTGGTTAGAATTCTTTAAAGATTATGATATGAGTGTGCATTAGTTTTTTTCAGTAAGGCTAGTGTTGTGGTTGGTGCTCTAAGTAGGGTGCCTATAGGTAGCTTAGCATATATGGATAATAGTGGGAAAGAAAAGACTAGTGGGGTCTATCGGTTGGTTAGATTGGAAGTTAGGTTGACAGAAGTTAAGCATGGTGGTGTAGTATTCTTGATGATTCTAAATCTTCTTTGCTTAAAAGATTTAGATTAAGCAAGGCCTTGATTCTGTCTTATTAGAGTTGGAAGTTTTGGATGGAAAGATGGTAGAATGGAGGTAATAGCCCAAGGGGGAGATGGTAGTTCGTGGAGACAAGTGGAATAGTATGGTTAAGGTTGACAAATGAGTTATGGTTGTGAGTCCTTATAGGATGAATATAGAATATGGTAAGGTTGCATAAGTTTGGGGATTGCCTATGGATAGGGGTATGGTTTGTCCAGTTTGACATGCTTCTAGGTTGAGGGGATGTGTTGGTGACTCTAGTGTTATAGCACTCTTTAAGATTGTGGGTGATGTGAAGGACAGGTTGGCTTAGGGGAAAGTCTCGGTGGAGGTGTTAAATGGATGAGTGGAGAGGTTGATTAATGAGAATATGGTGTTCATTAAGGCCCTCTAGCAAGGATCATCAAGTCAAAAGGTGTCTCTAAGAAAGTTAAAGCAGTCTTATAGGAGCGATATTCATACCTCATTCTCTCTAATCAAGTCTAAGATAGAGACCAAGTTCTTCATGTGATTTCAAGTCTTATATTTCAGGCCATATGTCATTCATGTGCATTCATGTTGAAGTTAGCAAACTTATGATGATTTCACACTGATGTTGAGATTTTTAAAATAGTGTTTTAAATGTAATGTTGCATTCTTGTTGGGAATGTAATGTTGCATTCTTGTTGGGGATGACTTGTTTATGATCACTCTTTTCTTGTACGTCTCTTTTACATTTGGGGATGAATGTTCCCAAAGGGAAGATATTAAAACGACCCCAAAAAGTGCCCAAAAATGTGCCTCAGAATGCCTAGAATTTTAAATTCCATATATCTCAAAATCTGTTTGTTATTTTGAAAATCCGACTTCATATTCTTGTTCAGGGGGTCAAAATTAGAGGGGAAAGGGTCTAACCCTAATTTAAGAGTGAAATATTAGCAATACTGAAATTCAAAAGTGTGAATTCTAGTGGCATCTGCGCGTTCATAGTGCGACACGCACCAACCTTATTTTGGTGCCAGTTTTCTGTTTCGGTCCAAGACTTTTAAGTCTTGGGTCTAGGCCTTCACACATAAGAAAACACCTATACTTAGTGTTATTTCACCCTCATATCACCCAAGATATTTTCCAATACTCACTCAAACCTTTAGTCTTACATTTCTCTCAAGATTCAAGTCTCAAACCCTCATTCGGATTTTAAGGTTCTCTTTCAAACTTCAAGACTTCAATTTCAATCTTCATCAAAAGCTTCTAAAAAGCTAAGGTATATGGGTTTTAGCCATTGAGTCCTTCCACCCATGTTGCCCTAATCACTTTTTTACTCAATTGTATGATTTAAAGTTGATTTTACAAATGAGTTTGCTAGTATGAACACGTCTATGAACAATGTTAAAGCTATGTAAAGTTGTGACTCTTTTGCTAAACAATGTTAAAGCTATGTAAAGTTGTCACTGTTTTGCTATGTTTTGAGCTATCAATCTTGAAACTATTGTAAGATTTGATGAGGGGTTTTGATGTATATTGCTTGAGAGTATTGCAAGGTGTTGATTGATAATTTTACAATGTATTTTCTTGCATGATTTCATCTTTAAATTGCATGATCTTATACTATCATTTCATATCCGCCAAGTGTTTGATAAAATATCTGGTTATGGTTTCTTGAGGAATTAAAGGTCCAAAGTATGAGATATGATATGAATGACTATATGATGATGAAAACAGCTTGTGTATATATGATATATTCAATATAAAGTGTTGCATTAGACCGTGCCCAATCTAGGTAACCCAGTTGAGGTGTTAATATCTCAAACACCAGGGTGGTAGATGAGATTGCCACTAACCTAGATAAGGGGTTTGTACCTCAGACACTAGGGTGACGGGTGCGATCATTGCTTACCTAGATAAAGGTTTATACCTCACATACTAGGGTGATGGGTGCGATCATTACTAACTGATATAAGGGGTTTGTACCTCACACATCAGGTTGATGGGGGATCTCATCATCAACCTACCAAGGGGTTTGTACTTTGGAAATCTAGCTTGGTCTCTTCTACACATATGATATCCTAATTGAGCATGAGTTACTTAAGCATGTTTTACTTATACATTGATCATACATATCATATTATTATATTATGCCTATTGTTATGCATTTTGATTATGATGCTTATTTCTTGTTGCATTGATCCTATATACTTAGTACATTCAAATGTACTAACGCATACTCTTGCCTACATAAAATCACTATGTAGGAACTAGAGCCCAAGTTGATCATCCTCCTTCTCCACGTGGCTAGTTCGGTACTACTCAAGCTAGTTGGTGAGTCCTCTATTTTGGGGACATTTATCTATGTTGCTCTTATTACGTATTGAGACACTCTTCTTTATGTTCTAGTTTGACTATGCAGGTGAGCTCGGTTGCTTTGTTTTGGCACCCGCTCCTATCTATATAGTAGAGGTATTGTTGGACGTGTTATGTATCTATGTTATGAGCCTTGACTCTTTTATCTTTGGGTGTTGATGTTATGCAAACTTTCCCTTAATTCGAATTCCCCTTGTTTATGTTTCTTATATTTTTTTCCATTGCTTATGCGTCCAAGGATATGTATAATATGCTATGAGGCTTGTGTGGGGTTCCTTTGGGTTCCACATTTGCCAGTCACATCTAGGCCCTAGGCTTGGGTCGTGACATTTGTCACGCCTTGAGTTCACACCCTGGGCACGGCCGACACCCAGAATTATTTCTGGTCCCAAGTGAACCACTTGGCCTGGCTACTCTACTCAATGAGAGACTTAAATCATAATGGAAAGGCTTCCATATAACAAGCTAAGATTACCAAAATGTCTGAATAAACTAAAATGAGAAGTATCTCAACAACAACTGAAATAAAGAGATCAGAAATACTTGTCACATAGTCTATAGAACCTTTTACTAGAATAATCTATAACAACTACTGGGACAGGCCCCAAGTAGCCACAACTAAAGGAAATACTAAAAGTGAAAAACATAGATAAAACTTCAGAAGACCCTGACTGAGAAGAGGCCTCACCAATAGCTGGATGGATGTATGGTCCTCAACGGAGCATCTGCTGAGGGACTCTGTAAGCTGCGTCTACATCATGACACGATGCAGGTCCTAAGAATGTCAGTATATGAAATGTATGATATGTAAAATGGACAAAACAAAAATACAGGGTAAGGCAACACTTTCAAAGTAATTAAAAAATATCTCGAAACAAAGTAGCATAAGTAATAAATACAATACATGCTGAAAATAGAACATGCTAAAAATCTGTATGTAAAATCTAACTTGCTTTAACTTGAGGAATTTCTCTAACCGATAACATCCACTATAAGCTTCGTGGTGATATATTATCTTGCCCATGCTTCCAGAGTCGTCCCATACTTTGTCGGGTTAAGGAACGAAAACTAGGGGAGTGAATACATCTTAAAACTAGACTATCTCAATGGCAAGTGAGGAGTTATACCTTTGTACAATCCTATCCTATGGTGACTATATAGTTTATGAGTTCAAGTTATTAGTATTACTCTCACTCATATTAGTGCTCAATACTACTCCCAAAATAATTTTTATAGTGCTCATAACTTAAAGTGTAAGAATTCTCAAAATATCTCTTGATCTTTTTGGACTTAGCCCAACTTAGCTTTTCTTAAACTCTTTCTCTCTCTCTCTGAAAATAGTATCATTATAACTTTCTCAAGGTATGATAGTTGTGTTGCTAGGTTATCTTGTAAACACAAAGCTTTTATGTACTTCTTTAACTTAGCTTCAACTGTGAACAAATAGATTTTCAAGAAATACAGGTAAAGTTATCAGAAATGTCACATGACTATGATTCTTGTTTCAATAGCTTAATTTAGTAACAAAATCAGTAATGACCATGATTTCTACACAGAAAATCTTCATGAACAGGAAATTCGAAGAACTTAACTATTTAGTGAAGATAATTAATCTCAACTCAAAAGCATGAAGCTTGGGTAAAGACTTGTAGTTAAAGATACTAAACATACGTAGGATAACTTTTGGAGGGCCTTACATACTTGAGGACTTAGTTCTTAGAAGGATTGAAGAGAGTTCTTCAAAGCCCTAGCTTACTTCTTGATTCTACATTCTGAGTTTCTTGGAAGGTTTTGAAGATATTGACATGAATTAGTACGTTCTAGGGGTTTCATTTGGGGGAACGCCGACTAATTAAGGCTTATAGAGGGTAGAAAAAGTCGAAAATACCCTTTTTTAAAAACAAAAAGAAGAAAATTTCATTCCGTACACCATGTTTGCGTCGTACCTGGGGCGCGGACATGTGTATTTTTCTCAAATTTGAGATTTCCACTTGTCAAAATTTAAACAAAAACTTAAGTGTAGATCCACGTCCCAGGCGCGCACCCTCACTATCTCAAAAAATTTTGTGAAAATTATTTTCTGACCGATTGCTCTAAAATCGGGTTAAGACTGTTTTTCTACTCAATTTTTTGCGTTGATCACAAATTTAATCTCGAATTCGTAAATGGAGCATGGGAAGACGCATTATGTGCATGTTTTCTTTCTAGGGGTATTTTGGTAATTTCATAGAGTGTCATAGTTTCCTGTCAATAGGATGTCATTGACATATACTACCAAGATTATCACAAGTGTTAAGATTATTTTGAAGAACAAAGAGTAATCATTCAATGAGAAAATGAAACCCTGAGTTCCTAAAGCTATAGACAAATGGGCATACCATTGGCATAAGGCTTGTTTGAGCCCATAAGAGATTTGTGCAATCGGCAAACATGTGAATTAGAAGGACCGACAATCTAGGAGGAAATTCATGGAAACTTCTTCATCTAAGTCACCATTTAAGAACGCATTATTGACATCCAATTGGAAAAGTGGACAATCTTGTTTGATAGCAACAACCAAAATGAACCGTATAATGGGCATCTTAACTACAGGCAAGTAAGTTTCTGTGTAATTAATACCTTCTTGTTGTATATTTTCATGACATGGTCCCTATCATGATGGCGTCCCACCAATAGTTCCTAACCCAAGGGTACCTGTCCTAGCTCTCTTGTCCAAACCAAATCTATACAACAATAATATATTCACTGAAACCTACCTAGAACCTGGAAGTCAACTATATAGAACTACAATAGACACAAGGACAACTCATATACATATATCAATAATAATACACAAAATCAGAGGGCCACTACAAATACATAACACTACTGTAAAAGGCTAATTTTTGGATACAAAAGATGGCCATAAACATAAAGGAGATTGTGAAGAAACCAGATCTTTATATGCTCACCGAAAATCTCTGGAGCTCTCCAGAAGTTCCCCAACTCAGTTATCACAGCGCGTACCTAGACCTGCACTATGGGAAGATGCAGAAATAAGGGTGAGAAAAATAAAAGCTACCCAGTAGGCATCATTGGCCGACCGACAAAATTGGTAAACATATATAAAGCCCAAATATAAATAGAATTGTAGCAGTTTAGCAAAATGAACTCAGATCAAGGCATAGGCATGCCTGGGAACCCTTAGAATACTATTGAACCAATTGAAATGGAGGACAATGATAACCTGAACCAACCCAAGTATTGATCATTGATACTAACTAATGAAGATTGTGTAGGCCAATACCATAACTGAACCCAATTGAGGTATAGTGCTGCATGTGGGTGCAAGGCCCTAGTATCTGTGCCTATACGCCAGCTGGGCCCCCATGAGCATAGAAGGTACACCTATGAACAATAATAATGTTGATAGAAAATCACAGAATCCTGTAAAGGCATCACAAAATATCACAGAACCATCACAGAGACCAACTCTCACATCATCAGAATAAGAGTCAGTTATACGTGGGTATAAGGCCCTAGTATCTAAGCCTGAATGCCCCCTAAGCCCCCATAATATAGTATATACACCCACGCATAATCAGGGTGTTAATAGGTGAGTGGATCCATATATAAGTAATCATGGGCATCGCCCTAACAATCACTAGTCAAATGGGTCCTCGACCTTGTGCTAGCACATTGCACCCGATCCATAGTCCTCTGACTTGGACTCCAGTTAGGCAATCAGCCAAATCCAGACGGTATGACACTCAACATAACAGTAGATGTATCCCCTATAATAGAAAGAATACCCCTCATATAAATAATAGTGTCTCATCTCAGGATGTCAATCATGGGGCCCAACCCCCACAAAATATCAATCACGGGGTGCAGCCCCATATAATATCAATCAGGCTCCTCGACCCAAATATTAGTTGGTGCTTATCTATAGAATCGGTATCCATTGCTCGATACTCTGGCGTGACCACCAAAACTCAGAACATAGGGCGCATAACTTATGAACTCAAATACTCAAGTGTGATCGCTAGTGCTCGAACAACAACAGGGAACGTCATTTGGAACTCGAGGTATAAATCAATCAATCACTTAACCAATCTATTCGGATTCAGAACTCCAAAGTCATATTGTTCCCAGAGTGAAAATAGGCAACGATAATTGCATCATGCCTAGAGAGAACGTAGGTGAGGACGCTCTCAACCTAGATATCCCACAATCTCAATCCAACCAAAATAATCATAATCACCACCTCTCTAAGATATAACAGATACCCAAGAATAAAATGGAAAGGACCAGTACACAATAACTATCAATAGTACAATAGAGAGTATATACATCACAAAATACCATAGAGCCACGCCTAGCTAAGGCCAAGTTCTTGATCTTTGGGAGATGAAAAATCAGGGATCTTAGGAGTCATAATACATATAATGATATTACTAGGAATTAAGATATCGAAACTAATAGCAACATAAAGAATCCCAAGAAAATTGTAGCCCCTAGATCCTCCTGATCTTGTTAAGCCTTAAAAGCATGAAACAAAATCTAGGCTACTTGTCCCCTATATTAGATGAGTTACCCTGCAATGTCCGGCCCCTACTATAGCTGGTAAAGTTCTAGGTAGAGTCTATTGGCAAGAAAATCTTTCCTTATTTGTGGCTCATAGGAAATCTCTCAATATATGAACTATCTTTCCACATCAAAAATAGCTACCACTTTTGCTAGGCACTTTCTATGATGCACTTATCATACTTCTTACAGACTAAAAAAGTGTGACTACTAGTGATACTTACCTAATACTTGGAGACTGGTGTCCTATCCTTGTTTTCTTTTCAAAATTTAAGCATTGGAGCAATGGCACAAGATTGGGTTAGATCAGGATACTTCTGAAGAGACTGTGAGCAATTTTCACAACCCAATTTCTGTTGAGAATAATTCATGTTGTCTATTCTATCCCTATTATTCTCCCTAGAACTTCGCTTAACTTTCTCTTCCTCAATCTACAGGGCATGAGTTATCAAGAGGTAGATTTTTTATCTCCTTAATAAACATAGCAGTAACTTATTTCTTCACTACTGAGTTAGGCACACCAAAAATAAACTTACTCATGCAGGACCTAAATTTGGCTACCATAGATGGGGAATGCATTAAAGGTGAGTGAACTTCAAAGAGTATTTCATAACTGGCATGTCTCCCTGCTTCAAGTTGATGAACTCTTAGACCTTGCTTCCCTCAAATTCAGTGGAAAGAACCTATCTGGAAAAGCAGTCTCAAACTTGTCCTAATCAATTAGGTCTTCATTCGAAGCCTTGTTATCTTTTCTTTGCTTATACCAAATTTGAGCCATTCGCTTCAATTGATAGATGGCTAAATCATCACACTCAATTGGCATGACACCCATGATCCTAGTAATCTTCTAAATGCCCTAAATTAACTTTTGTGGATCCTCATTAACTTACAAATAATTAAACTCTGAAGGGTTCATATAAGTGAAGTCCTAAACTATTGCTACAACTTTGTCTACATTTGGGTTGATTGGGGCCACAAATCTCAGTTTTCATAGTCACAGCTTGGGCTAGCACTTGAAAAGTAGCCTAAACTCAACATCTTATTTTAGCTCATTCAATGGGTATACTTTAGTTGGTTGAGCTAGCTGGCTCTTATTTCTTTTCCTTCTTATGTGGGCTAGGAGGCATGATGCTAGAAATGTGAAGAGCAAAGTTATAAGGAGATTATGCAGAGTTGCACTCTATTGCACAACTAACAGTATAAAACAACTCAAAAATTTCCTTAAATGTTTTATAGCTTCCTATTCATAAAATAAATATGGCATGATTCACACCCATGAATGAAGCTCTACATAAGTGGCTTTAAGGTACCCTAAGAAAATTGAAATCGATGCTCTACTATTGAGTTTGTCACAAACCAAGACTGTCCACTAGTTGTAACAAGATGCTTAGAGCCATAAGTGAGTTCAAGCTAACCTTATTGTCTAGATGACACTAAGTTTAATGTGAAATAGAAATAGAAAATAATTAAATGTAGAACTAAACTAAAATAGTATAAACATCAACAGATAAATATTTGAATACTCATACGCTAAATCTAAACTGACTATCTGAAAAGCCTCTACTAAGAATGAGTTACTAGGAAATCCCCTAGCTAACTCCAACTTTCTATAACTAAAACTAAATGACTAAAACGAAGCATAAAGTACTAATATTGGAAAGATGATGACTCACCAAATAACACTATTGTTGATCTGAAGTGCTCCAGCCACAGGTGAGGTATTAAAGATTCAAATATATATCATAAAACAATATAGGCAAAAATTATATGATTAGTACTTGGAAGTTACTAAGTATGTAGAATATGTAGAGTAAATATGATGACTGAATATGTTGGACTGTAAACATAATCTGATACAAGGATCAAGTAAATATATGCAACTGATATATTGTAAAATAACTAAGTACTTGTTCAAGTAATAACTGACTGTGAGAGATACTAAAACCAACATATAATTGTGTGAGCTACAAACATGGATTTTGATGTATAATCCCTATAAAAGAAAGGTCCAATTTACTTTGCCATGGTACAAAGATTGATCTAAACTATTGTGGATCCACTGAGTTAATGCCTATGAGAATTAAGAATCTAGGCTCAACTCATGGGATGCCCCTTAAATGCTATTGCGGTATAGAGTTATTAGACCCAAACATTGCTACTAAAGGTTCACGAATGTTGATCAATATTCTTCATCCCTAAAACCACTTATCTCTAAGTATAACAATTAATGGAAAGGCATTTAATTAGATTGTATACAATATTTATTCTAATAATATTAAATAACTCAAAAATTATGAAAATTGATAATTTCTGAGAAATACTTTGTCATAAAGTACTCTAAATCATAAAGTAGATCATTTGACATGTATTATTTTGATACATGAAAAGATATGATACTAAGGATTCATGAAAATATTTTTAGTATAAACTCATAGGTAAAATCAAGTAAAACATATATTCATGGACAATTCATGGGGAGAAATCGATTTGAAAGAAAAAATTATGTGTTTTTCATAAAAAATTTAGCTATTATAGAAATGACAAATTTCAAAGCTAGGTTTTCTTTGGGACTCAATGGGTGGAAGGATACACAATGATCAAAGTGTAGCCCCTAGATCCTCCTGATATTGTTGAGCCTTAAAAGCATGAAACTCAATCTTGATATTAGAACATCAGTTTCAAGTGTCTTAGGGTGTTTTAAAGTCACATTAAGTGGAGTGTTATTCACACCACATTTATGGATTGTAGAGTCCATAGATGCTCTTTGTCGACGCCTTTCAAAAGGTTCTAATCCAGACTATTTGGTATTTTTTTCATTCTTTTAATTCCTATACTACTTCACTTTGGACTATTTTATACGGGATTAAAGGATTCTAATGCCCTAAATTCCTTCTTTTCATGCATAAGCCCAAAAAACTAGTCCTTTCTCTCTCAAGTTTCCTCTCAACAAAGATCAGGGTTCCAAGCTCCCAGCCTCTATTCAAAGAATTCAAGTCAGGGATTGTTAATCTATGTATGTGGAATTTGATCATTGGGTGTCCCTCCCCATTTAGTCCCAAAGAAAACCTAACTTTCAAGTGTTTGATTATTATAATATATAAGGTTTTTTATTTTACACATGATTTTCTTTTTTAATTCAATTCTTCCCCGTGAATTGTCCATGAATATATGTTTTATGTGACTTTATCTAAGAATTTGTAATCAAATAATTTCGTAAATCCTCAGTGTGCATATCTATTCATGTCTCAAAATAATTTATGTGTTAAATTATCAGCTTTATGATTTAGAATACTTTTGGATAAAGTATTTCTCAAAAATTAGCAATTTCATGATTTATGAGCTACTCAATATTATTAGAATAATTACTGTATACATTTTAATAACATGTCTTTCTATTAAGAGTTATACTTAGGGCTAAGTGTATTTAGGGATGAAAGATTTTGATAGCATTTGTGAACCTCTAGTAGCAATATCTAAGTCTAATAACTCTATATCACAATAGTATTTAAGGAGCTTTTCGTGATTGGGGTTTTAGATTCTTAATCCTTATAAGCATTAACTTAGTGGATCGACAATTGATTAGAGTAACCTTTGTACTATGAAAAAGCAAATTGGACTTTGTTTATTGAAATTATACATAAAAAATCATGTTAGTAGCTCACACAATTATATGTCAGTTTTAGTATCTCCCACGGTTAGTCTTTTCGGTTATCACATGAACAAGTACTTAGTTATTTTACCATAAATCAGTTTTATATATTTATTTCATCATTTTATTATATTATGTTTACAGTTCAACTTGTTTAGTCATCATGTTTACTTTGTATATTCTACATACTTAGTAAATTCCACGTACTAATCATTTACTTTATACCTAAATTATCTTATGATATAGATTTGGATCTTTAATATCTCACCCATGATTAGAGCACTTCTAATCAGCAATAGTGTTATTTGATAAGTCCTCATCTTTTCGAGATTAGTACTTTATGCTTCTTTTTAGCCATTTATTTTTAGTTCAAGAAAGTTGGAGTTCACTAAGGTATTTCCTAGTAACTTATTCTTAGAAGAGGTTGTTCAGTTAATCAATTCAAATTTAGCATATGAGTACTCCAATATTTATCTAGTGATGTTTATAATATTTTAGTTTAGTTCTGCATTTATTTATTTTCGATTACTATTTCACATTAAACTTAGGGTCATGCTTGATGATGAGGTTAGTTTGGAGTCACTTGTGGCTCTAAGCATCGTGTCGCAGCTAGGGAGCAGTCTTGGGTTGTGACATACTTCATAATGGAGCATCAGTTTCAACTGTTTTAGGGTGTCTTAAAGCCACATTAAATATTCTTATTCATGGGAGTGAAGCACACCATATTTATGGATTGTAGAGTTCATAGATGCTCTTTGTGGATGCCTTCTAGTAGTTTTCAATCAAGGCTCTTTGGGTTCATTTTCATCCTTTTATCCCTACACTACTTTATTTTGAACTATTTTATATGGTATTGATCGATTCTAATGACCTAAATCCCTTTTTTCATGTACAACCCCCAAAAAATTAGTCTTTTCTCTCTTAAGTGTTCTCTCAACAAAGAATCAGGGTTCCAAGCTTCACGTCTCTATTGAAAGAATTTAAGTCAGGATTTATTAGTCTATGTATGTTAGATTCAATCATTGTGTATCCCTCAGCCCATTGAGTCCCAAAGGAAACCTAGCTTTGAAGTTTATAATTTCTACAATAGCTAAGTTTGTTTTATGAAAAAACACATGATTTTATCTTTTAGTTCGATCCCACCCCGTGAATTTTCCATGAATATATATTTTACATGATTTTATCTATGAATTTATACTCAAAATATTTTCATGAATCCTTATTATGCATATCTTTTCAGGTCTCAATATTATTCATGTGTGAACTTATCTAGTTTATGATTTAGAATACTTTAGGACAAAGTATTACTCAAAAATTATCAATTTTCATGATTTATGAGCTACTTAATATTATTAGAATAAATATTATATACAATTTAATTGCATGCCTTTCCATTAAGAGTTATACTTAGAGGTAAGTGATTTTAGTGATGAAGAATTTTGATCAGCATTCGTGAACCTTTAGTAGCACTCTCCAAGTCTAATAACTCTATACCACAATAGTATTTAAGGGGCTTCCCATGAGTTGAGGCTAGATTCTAAATCCTCATAGGCATTTAATTAGTGGATCCACAATAGCTTATATCAACCTTTGTACCATGGCAAGTTAAGTAAATTGGACTTTGTTTATAGAGATTATGTATCAAAATCCATGTTTGTAGCTCACACAATTATATGTTAGTTTTAGTATCTCCCACAGTCAGTCTTTTCAGTTATTACATGAACAAGTACTTAGTTATTTTATAATATATCAGTTTTATATATTTACTTGATAATTGTGTCAAATTATGCTTACAGTCTAACATGTTTAGTCACCACATTTACTCTGCATAATCTACATACTTAGTAACTTCCAAATACTAATCATATAATTTTTGCTATATTGTTTTATAATATAGATTTGGATCTTTAACATCTCACCCATGGCTAGATCACTTCTGATTAGCATTTTTTAGTCATTTAGTTTTAGTTCTAAAAAGTTGGAGTTAGCTAGGGGATTTCCTAGCAACTCATTCTTAGTAGAGGTTTTTCAGATAGTCAGTTTAGATTTAGTGTATGAGTACTCAAATATTTATCTATTGATGTTTACAATATTTTAGTTTAGTTTTGTATTCAGTTATTTTCTATTTCGATTTCACATTAAACTTAGTGTCATGCTAGATGATGAGGTTAACTTGAACTTACTTATGGCTCTAAGCATTGCAAGTAAGGGACAGTATTGGGTTGTGACAAACATGATAGCAGAGCATCAGTTCCAAGTGTTTTAGGGTGTCTTAGAGCCACTTATGTAGAGTTTCATTCATGAGTGTGAAACACGCCACATTTATTTTGTAAATAAGAGGCTATAAAATATTTTAGGAATTCTTTTAGTTCTTTTATACTATCAAATGTGCAATTGAGTGCAACTGTATATAATCCCCTTCTAACTTGTGCTATACACATTTATAGCATCATACCTCCTATCCCACATAAGAAGGAAAAGAAATAAGAGTCAGACAGCTCAACCAACTAAAATATACCTATTGAATGAGCTAAAATAACATATTGAGTTTAGGACTACATTTCAAGTGATAGCCCAAGCTATGACTATGAAAACTGAGATTTGTGGCCCCAATCAACCCAAATGCAGGTAGAGTCGTAGCAATCATTTAGGACTTCCTTAGATGAACCTTTCATCGTTTCATAGTTCGAAAGTGAATGAGGATCCACAAGAATTAATTTAGGGCATTCAAAAGATTACTAGGATCATGGGTTTCATGTCAATTGAGCATGAAGATTTAGCCGTCTATCCATTGAATGGAGTGATTCAAATTTGGTATAAGTGAAGGAAAGATAACAAGGCTTTGAATAAAGACCTAATTGATTAGGACAAGTTTGAGACTGCGTTTCTAGATAGGTTCTTTCACTAGATTTAAGGAAAGCAAGGTCTAAGAGTTCATCAACTTGAAGCGGGGAGACATGTCAATTACGAAATACTCTTTGGAGTTCACTCTACCTTATTATATGCTCCATCTATGGTAGCCAAATTTAGGTTCTGCATGAGTAAGTTTATTTTCTAACTCAGTGGTAAAGAAACGAGATATCGCTATATTGATTAAGGAGATAGAAATCTGTCTCTTGATAACTCATGCCCTATAGATTGAGGAAGAGAAAGTTAAGGGAAGTGCTAGGGAGAACAAGAAGGATAAAATAGAAAACATAAATTATTCTCAACAAAAATTTCATTGTGAAAATTGCTCGCAGTCTCTTCAAAAGTATTCTGGTCTAACCCAATCTTGTGCCATTGCTCCAATGCTTAAGTTGAGAAATGAAAACAAGGTTAGGACACCAGTCTCGAAGTCTCAGGTAAGTATCACCAATAGTCACACTTTTTTAGTTTGTAAGAAGTGTTGTAAGCACATCGTAAAAGTGTCTAGCAGATAGTGATAGCTATTTTTGATGTAGAAAGATAGGTCATATATTGAGAGATTTCCTATAAGCCATAAATAAGGGAAGATTTGCTCGCCATCAGACTCTATCTATAACTTTACCAGCTATAGCAAGGGCCTGACATTGCAGGGTAACTCATCTAATATAGGGGGCAAGTAGCGTAGATTGGGTTTCATGCTTTTAAGGATTAACAAGATTAGGAGGATCTATGGGCTACACTTTTCTTGTCACTCATTATGTTGTTCTCACGGATGAGGACATGA
This sequence comes from Solanum sejunctum, assembly GCA_025642045.1. Classification (NCBI taxonomy): domain Eukaryota; kingdom Viridiplantae; phylum Streptophyta; class Magnoliopsida; order Solanales; family Solanaceae; genus Solanum; species Solanum sejunctum. The sequence goes on along the minus strand of JAOTQJ010000099.1, from coordinate 8,649,520 downwards.
TGTTCCACTTCATGGACAACCTATAGAATTAGACCAAGATGGAGTAAAAACGCTGATAAGTTAGGACCATTGACTAGGTCATCACCGAGGTAGAGACTTTAATGAACTTTTGACAAGGCAGGAATGATAGTGACGAGGAAGAGAAGTCAGGAGGTAGTCATGGCCAAGGTAGGGAGATGGTGATAAAGGCAAAACAGGGCAGCCACAACCCAAGCATTATGATTCTTATAGTCTTGATAACAAGAAGCTCGATCGTCAAAGATACAGAGAAGAAGATGCATAACCTTAGAAAGAGTTTAAGTGTGACACATGTGGAAGGCTGCATAGCTACAAGAAGTGCCCTGAATTGAAAAGCCTTAGTGCCATACTATGGGAATAGAAGAAGTACAAGGCACAAGAAGAGGCACTTGAATTAGAGGAAGGATCGAGCATAGCACAGATAAGTGTGATTGGGATATGTAGAGCCATCACGTATTAGTCGGAGAAGTCGAAGGAGTATAGTACACAGTACATGGACATCATGATCAATGGGTGAATCGCTTATGACACGGTCAACACAGGCATAGAGGCTAATGTCATGACTAAGTCTACAACAACAAAGTTGGGAATGAAGTATAACCCAAGTAATACACAGCTTAGGACTATCAATGCGCCAATGACTCTGAGTTGCTCAAGAAGTCGACATAGTGTTGGGCAAGTGCCATTCTAAGACCATCTTTCATGTCACACAAATAGATCTCTTTGATATCATCCTTGGGTAGGAATTTTTCCAAAAGTACCATGCAGTGATCGACCCATACCTCTAATAACTTCTGGTCATAGAGAAAGGAACTTCCTGCATGGTGTCCTTAGTCAAGATCCCTAAGTTAGAGGGACAAACTCAACTATCTGCCTTGTGGCTTGTGAGAGGTTCCAAGATAAAAAGTCATTGTCGTATTCCACATCCGCTAAGAGGAAAAATCATTGGAAGAAAAGTCATCAAAGGAAGCCAAGCGAGAACAAGGACAACCAACTGCAATAGTTCTTCTCAAGTTTTGAAAGGGAAACTCCAGAGAAGACCATAGAGGAATGACATGGAGACTTACAATAGTCTAAAGGTATAGACTAGGCGTTCTAACAGTAGCATTGTGCTGAAAATGTCGCAACATCAAGTAGGGAGAGTATGATGATCCTCCACTTAATTATTAATAAAAGGAATGAATCTAAAGACAAAGAGCAGGAACTAGAGTCTTGGAGAGGTTTTCAAAAGACTCTAGAACATTGCGGATATAACTTGAAGCTCTTAGAAAACTCTACATACATGGAGTATTCTAGAGTAGGGACTTATTTATAAATATTGAGGGACTAAAAAAGTAAATATTATCTACACTTTGGCCCCTAGAGAATAGTATAAATAGGAGTACCATTCATTTGTAAGGCATCAATCCAAAAACTAAAAGAATTCACCAAGCATAATATAAGCCTTCTTTCTTACAAAGCTCTCTTATTTTCTTAATTTAGCATTCCCTTAGCAATCAAATTCAAAAGGCTTACTTGTATTTGTAAGATTGTAAAAGAACTGTGAGCAAATTGACAAGTGTCGCATGAGAGTCTTAGCAAGAGTTCTAAGTTTGTGACACATGGCTACCTATAGATGTCTTAAATCTCATAGCAGTTTCATTATCCTATGGGGAAATATGGACACATATGGATGTATGTTGAAGAAAACAACATTTGTCTCATAAAAAGTTCATCGTTTAAAATATCACTAACAGTTAAAATGAAAAGGGAAATAAAGCAAACAAGAAAAACACACACCTTCCAATGTTATCTCTTCGTGACTTTAAAGATGAGCATCTCCAAATCTGAAAATCAAAAGCACATGTCACTTTATGTGGTCTATAGATGACTAAAAAGGTACAAAAATCCAAGATCACCTATTAAGGTCAAGATCATCATTGAAATTAAAGGCATCTAGTTTGAATGTGTCTACCAAAGTGATAGAATTTCAAGGTGCATGAGTGGTGTCTTTCGGATTGACGTTTGTACGCAAAATTTCTTGTCTTATCTCCATTTCTAATGCTTTACATTATTGGAGAAGGTATTATACTTGCTTTGAGTGTTCGGACAATTTCAAACAGAAGATGGGCTCATAGTGCAAAACGTAATCTAGAAAACATGATAAGATCTAGAGATAAATTTTAGGCAATAAACATCAGTATCACTTTTCCAACTCCAAGCAGAAGATGTTTATTGTCTGAAATTTATCTCTAGATCTTATCATGTTTTCGAGTTTACGTTTTGCGCTGTGAGCCCATCTTCTGCTTGGAGTTGTCCGAATACACTCAAAGCAAGTAGAATACCTTCTCCAATAATGTAAAGCATTAGAAATGGAGATAGGATAGGTAATTTTGCGTATGAATGTCAATCTGAAAGACACTACTCATGCATCTTACCACTCCATTACTTTGCCAAACACATTCGAACTAGATGCCTTTAATTTCAATGACGATCTTGACTTTAATAGGTAATCTTGCACTTTTTTAACCTTTTTTAGTCATCTATGGTCCACAGAAGTACATGTGCTTTTTGATTTTCAGATTTGGATGCTCATCTTCAAAGTTAAGAAGAGATAACATTGGAAGGTCTATGTTTTTCTTTTTACTTTATTTTCTATTTCATTTTAACTATTAATGATATTTTAAATAATGAACTATTAGAAAATATACCTTTTTATTTTTATTTTAGTTATTATGTATTGTGGGAAAAAATTGGTTTATCTCCTAAATAAGGCATTCTAAAGTAACAAAATTATTATGAGAATATAATATACATAAATGGATTTTACATTTAAGCTTAGAAGATGAACCTTTTTGGAGAGGTTAAAACCAAATACTGTCAAGGAAAGCATCCACAAAATATCAGAAACTATTCTAAAATGTCTTCTCATGTGCTTATTTTCTTCTAATTATATTTTTTAGTATTCTATTTCACTATAAATAGCCCATTAATTGCTATATTGTTGATCAGTCTATCATTCTATGGCTGCAAGATAAACTTGGTTAATCACTTTCTCAATCATCCAGTGAAAAAAATGCTTCTTAACTCTTAGTTCCATTTATTCCTTGGTCAATCAATCACAGTAGCCTCTAAGTTCATGACTAAGCAAATAGCTCAAAAAAATATCCAATAAAGATAAGTTATTTCTTTTCAATCATTGTTTAGGGTTAGAAGGGAGAGGAAATACAAAAAACAGACATATGAAATTAAAGCTAGAAATCAAAGAAAAATATAACATTCTACAAATTTTTCTTATAGTTTCATTTTGGAAGCTATCTCTATTAGTGGATATGTCTTCAAACTCATCTCATAATCCTAGTTTGTTACTCCCACAAAGATACGATTCTACATTGGCTGCAACTCTCACACAGCTGCCCACCACCATTCACGCCGGTGATCCTGCATCTCTGGCGACCCTATATCTATGGTGATTTCTTTCTCCTAGAGATTTTCACGAGTATTATCGCAATTCATATACAAAGAATTCAACTAATCAATCAAGAAATTCTTCACAAGCCTAGCAAACTCTATTCCTTAATCTTTATTTCTATCAGTAGTTAATTTTTGTGTCACTATCAGTTCTAGATCCTATAATTTCATTGTTCCCAATCGAGTTTTTAGTAGATTGTTGTTGCATTTCAACCTGTAATTACTATCTATTAGTGTACAAGTTAGAAGCTAGTTTATTTTGTTCCCTGGATATATTTATTCATTGTCTATTTCATCTTGTGTAGGGCAAATTGACATATATTTTAGTCAATGTTACCTAGTATTGTTTATTTGGATTGTATATCATCAAGTTTTTTTACTGTGTTGTTAATTTGCTATAGTCTATTACTTACCTTGTCTACATTATTGACTCTTTGCTTCTTAGTAGATGTGGTGGTCAATACGGTAACAGAGTCATGTCTTTGGTCCAAACATAGAGTGAGAGGTAGGAGTAGAGGGGGTAGGGCTAAAGGTAAATCTAGGCTATTAGTAGGATCTTGGAACATTTGCACTTTGATGGATAATTTTATAAACCTAGTGAAGATTCTTAAGAAGAGAAATATCAATATACATTATGTTTAAAAGACCAAGTGGTTGGGTTTCAAGGCTTGAGATGTGTATGAGTGTGGTACTTAAGAGGATCGAGAGATAGACATGGAGTTGGTGTATCAGTAGATAAGGAGCTTGGGGAACAGGTTGTGGAGGTTAGAAGAATCAATGATAGGATACAGAGGATCAAACTAGTCATGGAAGATCTTAACATGAGCATTATTAGTGCTTATGCACCAAATCAGGATTTGGACGAGGTGGTAAGGGGTATTACCTCTTTCCAAGAAGCTATTTATTGATAATATTTCAATGGTCATATTAGGTTAGCCAGTAGAAGTTATAATGGTGTGCATAGAGGTTTTGGATATGGAGTTAGTATTGTTTATTTGGTTTATCTATCATCAAGTTTTTTTACTGTTATTTGTTGTTAATTTGTTATAGTCTATTAGTTATCTTGTCTACATTATTGACTCTTTGCTTCTTAGTGGCTTTGGTGGTCAATACTGGATCAGGAGGTAGGAGTAGCAAAGGGGAGGGGGTTAAAGGGACATCTAGGCTATGAGTAGGTTCTTGGAGCATTAGCACTTTGACAGATAAGTTAGTAAAACTAGTGAAGATTCTTAAGAAGAGAAATATCAATATATATTATGTTCAAAAGACCAAGTGGTTGGGTTTCAAGGCTTGAGATGTGTACGAGTGTGGTACTCAAGAGGCTCGAGAGATAGAAATGGAGTTGGTGTATTAGTAGATAAGGAGCTTGGGGAGTAGGTTATGGAGGTTAGAATGATCATTGATAGGATACTGAAGATCAAGCTAGTCATGGAAGGTCTTAACATGAGAATTATTAGTGTTTATACACCAAAGCAGGATTTGGACAAGGTGTTAAGGGGTATTACCTCTTTCAAGAAGCTATTTATTGATAAGATTTCAATGGTCACATTGGGTCGGCCACTAGCAGTTATAATAGTGGGCATAGAGTTTTTGGATATGGAGTTAGTAATGGAGGAGGAGCATCAGTATTGGATTTTGGTGAAGTTTTGAGATGGTGTCACTAATTCATGATTTTTCAAAATAGAAGACCACTTAGTTATGTTTTGTTATGTAGTGGCTAAAACTTCAGTTGACTATCTACTCCTTTGAAAGGGTAATAGAGGACTTCATAAGTATTACAAATTTATCCTAAATGATAATATTAATACTAACTTAAACTTCTAGTGATGCACTTGGAGATTAAGAGGGAGGAGAAAAAGAAGATTTTGTATGAGTGATCGAGGATGATCAAATAAGGTGGTTTTACCCCTACACGTGTCTGGGAGGTAAGGGTGAATTTATAGGTTAATAAGATGTGGGGGAGTAATGGTGATGCAAATGATATGTTGGATAAGACACTAATTGCATTAGGGAAGCGGCAAGAGAGGTGCTAAGGGTTTTAAGGGAAAATTTTTATGCCATCTAGGGTATTGTTGATAGAATAGAGACGTTCAAGAAAAGGTGAAAGCTAAGAAGGATTCTCATGTTAAGTTGATGAGGAGTAAAGGCATATAAACATAGAAAGTTATAAGGAATGATACTAAAAAGGACGAAGTTAGTGGTTATGATGGCAAAAAAGGCAATTTTTGAACAATTGTATATTGAGCTAAGGGACAAAGACGGTGACAAAAAGTTATAAAGACTTGATAAGAAAATAGAGAGGGATGCTTATGACCTGAATAAAGTGAAATGTGTCAAAGATGAGGATGGCATAGTGCTAGTGGAAAAGGAGCACATTAGATAATGATGGCAAGCTTACTTCTATAGACTCTTGAATGAAAACAAAAGGGATAGGGATATAGTCTTGGATGATTTAGAGGACTCGATGAGTAAGTAAGTTTTAGTTACTACAAATATTTTAAGGATGAGAAGGTTAAGAATGTTATGCATAAGATGAGACGAGGTAGAGTGATCGGACCGGATAAAATTCCAATAGAATTTCGAAAGAGTATTATCAAGACAGGTTTAGAGTGGCCAACTAGGTTTATTAATGTCATTTTTAAGATAATGAGAATGCCTAATGAATGGATATAGAGTAGAAAGATTTCATTATCCATGAACAAGGGTACTATCCAAAATTGCAATAATTACAAGGGTATTAAGTTGTTGAGTGACACTCTGAAAGTTTAGGAGAGGACAGTAGAGTCAAGGGTCAGGAAGGGTACGACCATTTTTTAGAATTAATTTGGTTCATGCTAAGAGATTCAACTATTGAAACAATTCCTCTCATTAGGAGATTGATAGAGAAATATAGAAAAGAGAAAAAAGGATTTGCATATAGTATTCCTTGATTCTAAAAAAGCCTACGATAAAGTCCCATGAAAAATCAGTTGTCTTTGTTTGGAGTCTAGAGATGTACCAGTGATATACATTAGAGCAATAAAAGACATGTATGGTGGAACAAAAACTTAGATAAGAACAATGGAAGGAGATTCAAAATACATTCTAGTTGAGGTAGGGTTGCATTAGGGATCATCACTGAGCTCATTCTTTGCCTTAGTGATGGATAAATTGATGTGGCATACTTAGGATGAGGTTTAATGGTGTATGTTATTTATGGATAGCATTAGTTTATTTAAGGAGACTCGTAATTGAGTCAATGATAGTCTAGAACGGTGGAGATCAGACTTTGGATTCTAATCGAGTTAGGTGAGCAGGACCAAATTCAGTGGTGAAATGCATGAGACAGGTATGAAAGTAAGACTTGATATACAAGTTATTTTCAAGAGTGAAACATTTAGTATCTAGGGTCTTAAATCTAATAAATTGGGCACATTGATGATGAAGTCACACATTGCATTAGTGTAGCATGGATAAAATGGAGGTTTGCATCTAGCATCTTGTGTGACAAGACGATATCACCAAAGGTAAAAGGTAAATTTTATAGAATGATGGTTAGATTGACTTTCTTATATAGGGAGAAAAGCTGGCAAATAATGAATTCTCATATTAATGAAATGTGAGTGACAAAAATGAGAATGTTGAGATAGATGTGTGAGCATACTAGGAGTAATCAGATCAAGAATAAGAATATTTGAGACAAAATAGAAGTGACCTTCATGGTCGACTAGATAAAGAAAAAGAGACTGAGATGGTTTGGGCATATGTAGAGAAGATGTGAGAATTTTCTAGTAAAAAGATGTGAGAGGTCGAATATAAAGGGAATAAAGAGTGGCCAAGGTAGTCTTGGAAAGTTTAGAGAGAGATGATTAGGCAGGAGATGAAACATCTTTAGCTTATCAAGGACATGACCTTAGATAGGAAGGTATAGAGGTTATGTACTAGAGTAGAAGGCTTGTAGGTAGTAGAGGGGTATTTGTTGCTTTTTGAGAGTGTAGGCTTGTTTGTCTTATCATTGTACTGGCTGATTATATTTGCCTATATTAGCTATCATCAGTTGTTTTTTAATGTGCTCTAATTATCACACTATTATGTTCTTGTTCATTAGCCTTGTGTTATTTCCTTTGATAGTTGATATTATTTGTATACTATTTTCTTCTGCTTTGTACTTGAATTTTACTGCTTTTGAGCTAAGGATCTTTCAAAATAGTCTCTCTATCTCCCTGAAATAACGATAAGATCTGTGTAACTCTAACCTCTCCAGACCCCATTTATAAAGTTACTCTAGATATGTTATTGTTATTTTTTAAAATTCTTGTGTATATTGCCAATGTTTTTCAAACAGTAGGGATACCTGTTTTTTCCAATCCCTTAAAAAAAATCTCATGATAGAAATAAAAAAAATACTTTCATTTCACTAGTATTTTTTTTTGATCCATGTAAATTTTTTTAAGTCTCATATAAGATTGATGCCCCTACACCTATCCTAAGTCCCTCTAACCCCTAAAATCACTAATTATTTGGTCAGCGTTAAGAAAATATTCCCTTAATCTTAGACATTACCATGTTCTGCATCTTCTTGACTTCGAATCAAGACAAGCAACCTAATTATGTAAAAGAGATTAATATTCTTTTAACCAATAACTTATCAAGTCCTACTTTCGATGATTACATCCAAAGGGGCATGTCAAAAGGATTTGTAATTCAAGCAATATAAATATCTCAATTATGGAGAGAATAACAAGTCTACTTTAAACCTAAAATTCACATGAATAAATAATTAAAATGTATATGGAATCATAAGACTTACACTCATCCATTTACATCTGAATGTTACATCTCGTAAACACTTATCTTTTAAGTGCAGTGCAATTTCAGCATAGCAGTACATTGCATTTTTTGATGAGTATCTGCAGAAATAATATTTTAGTGCTATTTAGGCATAATATTCACCAAAACTAAACTAAGAAAACAAAAAGTGAAAAATGATAGAGATGGTATGACATAAGTATTATTCGAGAATCGAAAAGCAAAAAGATATAAATAGTGATTAGTCATAAGATGATCAACAAATAACTGATAGTAACAGTAAAATAGTAAACAACCTCATTTTTGCGTCCACAACAAAAGGATCAGTACTGTTCTAACCCTAAATCTCTAGAGCGGCTCAAACCCTAAAACTATAGATTGAATGGTGAAAATGTTCACCCGCTTGTCAACTACTAATAAGTCGTAAAACACTATATGTTTCATCTCATGACTTTAAATATTAAAATTCCTTGATGAGCAACAACTAAAAATTCACAGATGAAAACTATAGTGCTTATAAAATATAGTTTGAGTGGCATACTTGGTGAATAATTCTTCAAGGATGGATTGTTCTTCAGAAGTCCATTCATCATTGAGGTATGCGTTGTGCTTGAGCGCTCCCATCAAAATACCATGAAAATACTCGTTCTATTTATGAAAATGCATCTGACAAAAACCATAAAATCTATATTATATATATATATATATATATTTGAAAAGTTGTTTAGTGAAGAATTTGTTAAAAAAAAAAGAAATAATAAATGGAATGGATCTTTATCCAAATTTTTACTTAAAACGTGATTAAACTACTCTTAGGAACATGTTTGGCTTTTTTCTTTTCTTTACTCCTCGATAATAAAAAATTTAAAATTTATTTTATTTTCTTTTTACATGTTAGTTTATGAGGATAAACCATTGTTCAACTACATGGGGGAAAAGGGCATAACAATGAATTCAATTGATAAGCTTTTGCAACCAATTTTATCATCCCATCGATTCATAAGTTAGTTTTTTGGGGCCCAATTAATTTTGAATCATTTAAGCATATGAATAAAATGCATATCAATGAACTCAATTGATAAACTTTAAACTAATTAAATGATCACTCAATTCATAAGCAATTTATGTATTAGTTTAGCAAACTCAATCAATTCAAATTACTTATGCACACAGAAAAATGCATACCAATTAATTTAATTGATAACCTTAAGATCTATTTAACAACTACTCGATTCATATGATTTTTATGTTTAATATATAGTCATGAAATTGATACATATATACATGTATTATGTATGTGTGTGCATATATGTGTATATATGTGTGTGTATATATATATAAATAGAGAGAGAGAGAGCGCTAAAATGCAATGAGAAAAATAAATTAGGAGATACCTTTGGCCATAGTTGTTCAAGTGTCGTAAGAATCATCTTCGATCTAGCACCAACTTGTAACTCATATAGTGGAAAACCTAGGCTCGTGTAGCATATGCCTATCAACAAAATATGCCCATAGATGAAGAAACCCACATACCTTAGAGTAAAAGAGAGAAGAAAGTTGAAGAGAATCTTGGATTTCATGAAAAGTTTGGAAGAAATTGAAGCTTGCTCTTTAATGGAGGATTAAAGTCTTCTTCTTTGAGAGAAAATTTTGGAATAGATGAAGGAGAAGGTTATTGGGCATGAAAATAGGCTTAGGAAAGTGTATTTAGGTTAAATGGGTTGAAAACCCCTTTTGGGAAAGTAAAAGTATCATCAAAAGTAAACAAAATGATATTTAATGTGTCCTAGTGTCAAAATCAACTGTCTAGGGGTCTCATCATCAAGCCATTTGGCAATACACCGAATGATACCTTCAGACAACCTTTTTTGACAATTTTTAAAACTTTTCAGAGTGATTCAACAGTCAAATTGACCGTCGTCCTTCTTGACAGCCTAGAGAGACTTTAGCAAAATGGTTATAACTTTTTACTCCGAACGCAAAATAAAGGCAAAATTGGATACGTTGGAAAATTGTAGGTCGTATATCACCTAATCCATTATTTGCTAAAAGATATGACAATTGAAAGTTGACCCTTATACAAACTCATATCAAAAGTTAGCTGATTGGAATCTTTTGGTCTTGTGTAATGACCTTGTAGGTCATTTTTGAGCTTATTTTCGAAAAATGCTAATTTTTCCTTTTTATAAGCTGCTTTGAACCTATTTTGAACTATCTGTATCGTTAAAACTGAAATTCTGTGTTTAAAGGTGAGAAATATGAGTTTTGACATTTTTGGCGATATATATATACCATGACAATATATATACCATAGCGGTATCATATAGAATGAGCTTAGTGCTTTGTGATACTCTGATGGTATATTGATACCCAATTGATATATAAGATATTTTTAAGACATAAATAAAAAAATTATTAAACTCTAAATTAGTAGAAAATATATTCGTATATATACTCTATCGGCATATTTATAACATATTGATATCATATAAGATTAACATTAATCAGCTGTGATATCCTGTTGGTATATGTATACCATATTAGTATATCATACAAGTAGATGCTAATATCAGTATGATGTCAGTGTATATATTTTAATATTAGGAGGTAAAATTTTAATAATATAAAAATATAAAATATAAAAACGTATATGAATATAAATAGTTTAATTTAAAAGAGTAGACTACTTAGTTTTCCAAAAATATAATAGAAATTGAAAAGGAAAACATCATTTGGGGGAGAAAGGGTGGTGTTTTATGGTGGGCGGAGAAGGGAAAAAATTCATTCAGTCATTTGGTCGAACAGTGATGAGGAAATATAGGCTTGTAATTTCCTTGTTCCTTGGTGGGATTGTTGGTCACCACTCTCCCAATTTACCAACAAGTAAGCTATTTTCTCGTCCTCGATCCAGCAGTGCTGTTCTCGTTCCACAGAGGAGTTTCCTACTTGGTGCGTCTACTTCTGTAATCAGGTTCTCTACTTTTACTTCCTCAAGCAATTCACACGATGGAAGCGATTATGAACAGGAAGATAGTACTGACTCTTCACTAGACTATAAAGCATGTCCTGATGTTGAAACAATTGAAGCCATTTTCAAAGAACACGCAACCCATGCTGCTCAAGTGCATAAAAAACTTGAGCAACGTGGTGTAAGGCCGACACAGGATTTAGTTACTGTCATTCTTTCTCGTGCACGGAATAATTGGGAAATTGCATTCACTTTCTTCATATGGGCTAGTAAACAAACAGGTTATGTGCACTCTGTGCGTCAATACCATTCTATGATATCTATACTCGCAAAAATGAGGAAATTTGACACTGCATGGTCACTCATTGAGGAAATGAGAGGTGCATCTCTTGTGAATCCTCAGACACTCTTGATTATGATAAGGAGATATTCTGCTGTACATGATGTGGGAAAAGCTATCAGTTCTTTCTATGCATTTAAACGCTTTAAATTAGATATTGGAATGGAACAATTTCAAGACCTTTTGTCTGCCCTTTCTCGCTACAAAAATGTAAAAGGTGCCGAGTACTTGCTTTTTTGCAATGAGAATGTTTTCCCGTTGAATACCAAGAGTTTGAATATCATTCTCAATGGGTGGTGTCTTTCCCTTGATAATTTAAGTGAGGGAAAGAGGATTTGGAGGTTCATGAAGGAAAAAAGGATTCCTCGTGATGTTTTTTCGTATTGTAGTATCATGTCTTGCTATTCGAGAGCCGGTAGACTCAATGCTGTGCTTAAGCTTTTCGATGAGATGAAATTGTGTGGGGTTACACCTGATGTTAAGGTTTATAATGCTGTGATTCATGCTCTTGCAAAAGGCAGGTTGGTTGAACAAGCTAGGAGTGTGATGAAGATGATGGAGGAGAATGGTCTCGCTCCAAATGCTGTTACATATAACTCATTCATCATGCCTCTCTGCAAAGCCCGATTGCTAGATGAAGCTCAAGGGATCTTCAATGAGATGATTCAACGAGGCATACATCCTACTGTCCGAACTTACCATGCATTGCTTCGTAGCCTGAGGACAGGGGAAGAAGTGTTCCAGCACTTGCAGAAGATGAACATGATGGGCTGTATCCCAACTCATGACACTTATATAATGTTAATCCGGAAGTTTTGTCGATGGTGCCAACTTGATTATGTTTTCAAGTTGTGGGATGAGATGAGCAAGATAGGCTTGGACCATGATCGAAGTTCATATATTGTGTTGATACATGGACTCTTTCTGAATGGAAAGCTGCAGGAGTCATACAAATACTATCAAGAAATGAAGCACAAAGGCTTACTGCCAGAGCCCAAGATAGATGAAATGCTTCAAGCTTGGGTGGCTGGAAGGAGAGATTTTCAAGAGAATAAAGTAACATGTCATCAGGAGAACAAAGAGGTGGTCAAATTTGACAAAGCTGATAGCAAAAGGGATTTCCGTAAAAAACCTGAAATGAGAAAAGTTATGAGGGAGAGTGGCTTCTCTTTCTGGGATCAGTAGATTCGATGTTGATTATAAAATTACGGTTGGGATTCTGGCTTGGGTCACTGTACATACAGGTGCATGAGGTTTCTCTTCATTTAGATTGTTTTGACAAAATGTTCTTGGTTAATGTGGTCTAAGTACTGGAAATTTACTGCTAACACAATTTATTTCCATATATTTTTTATATGGACCAAGAGGTCACGGGTTCAAGCCTTGGAAACAACCTTTGGCAAAAATGCAAGGTAAGACTGTGTACAATAGACCCTTGTGGTCAGCCCTTCCCCGGACCCTGTGCATAGCGGGAGCTTTAGTGCACGGGGCTTGCCCTTTTTTTAATATTTTTTAGACTTCGATAGCAAGAAAGACTATTTGAATATAGACAGATGCTTTATTCCTTTTTTTTTTTTTTAAAAATTAAGATCAAGACAAAAGTGATCAGTATTCTTTATGCTTTTCCCTAAAGTATAAAACTGTCACGATCCGAATCTACACCGTAGTTGTGATCGACACTTAGAATCACGTATAATCCCAAGCGGCCGTTTGGTGCTGACATTTTGCTATTAATTTAACTGTCATTTTATGAAGTGCAAGCGGAAGCTAAAACATAATTAACTCAAGCAAATACTTAACATATATCTGAATGAAATGCATGTAACTGAACTATTAATGTCTGAACTAAAACCTCTACTAACTGGAGTAAAAGAAGAAATAAGTTTGTGGGGATATGACCTCCAGCTATCTCTAAGTAAATAACTGTCCTAACATCAAACGTAGCTATTTACTACTACATGAAATCCCCAAACGAGGTGGACTCACAACTGCTGATCGGAAAATCTGCAACCTGTTTAGCCACTGCCTACTAGTCTGAGAACGAACGCTTGAATCTACATCATAATAGGATGCATTGCAGAGAAAAGTATGCAGTCAGTATGTGGAATGTACTGAGTATATAAGGTGAGACTAAACATAATCATTTTGGGTGGCAACGTGTAACAAGAACTGACGAGTATTCAATAATCATAAATATAGTGATATAATGAAAGACATCCCAAAATCAGTGTATCATTTGAGAACTTGCTTTTAATTGTATAATGGTAAATTATTTTCTATAGCCCTGAATTGAAATTAGACCTAAAATTGTCATATCTGAGAAGAATTGTGATGATAATTCAAGTGTATGCACATCATGATACTTTTACCAAAAAGTTTCTTACAATCGACATACACCATTGAGCTCATGTTGTCCAACTTATAATCCATTTGGAAGGGCTTCCCCATACCTTGCCAGTGTGTAGGACCTATCAATCTAATATGGATCCACTAGCTGAGCCTCTTGGGCTAAATGAGTTGGCTGACTAGCAGTATACTCAAAAACTTATCATCGCATATAGCTATGGGACTTTGGAGTTTCTAAACTCGCGTCCTCTCGGTGCTAAATAATCCTCCCAAAATAATATATATACTGATGTGCTCATAAATAGATGAACTATCTATTTATCTGAATCAAGTGTGAGACTAAGATGAAAATCATATCTCAAATAATCTATACTAAAACTGAAATCTGTATCATGCTAATTTCATACTTAAAAATTATCAAGGTTACAAAAAAACCGTAGTTATCATATTAGAGTGGTTCAATGAGGTTATTAAGTAAAACAATCAAGAACACGAGCTTATGATGAAATTTCATTAATTGAGTAGAAACCCTAACTTGCATTCTAGAAATTATGTAAAAATCATTGAAAGAACATACGACTTAGGCATGAGAGTGAAAGGATACTCTCATTGAAGCTTTACATACCTTAGAGACAAAACTTGATAAAGAACCTTGAAAGATGAATCCTAACTTGGTGTTTCTTGAGAATTTTTTTTATGACAATGGTAATTTTGTATTTTCAGCATTAACGAAATGTTGGTGACCTTCAAAAAACAGAGGGAACAAAAAAATAGGAAAAAAATACTTACGAGGATCCTAATAATTCTACAATCTATTTCTCTTTACACCAAAAATTAAAAGATACATACAATTGATTTAACCTTTGAAGGGAATTGGACCAATCGTCAAAGTTTCTACTATTTCTTTTTTTCCAGACTGTACACCAAATGCAATGTGGAATTATCTTTCACCATGCCTTTTGGCTCTTGCTCCTCCATCTTTTATCCAACAACTCAACAAGTCTGTAGTATGGTCAGGCATGGTCCAATTTGTCTCTGTGAGACTAAGGAAGGTGGCCCAAATTTGTGTTGTGAAGTTGCAATGCAAGAATAGATGCTTGTTGGTTTCCTCTGCCTTCCCACATAATGAACACCAATGTACTATAACCTTTCCTTTTCTCTTCAACACTTCATGTGTCAGGCAAGCCCTTCTTGCGACCAACCATGTAAAGCATTTTATCTTAGATGGTGCTAAGGTTCTGCATACATTTCTCGACAAACTCTGCTTACAGCTGCTTTGCTGGGGGCTTTCCATTTTGTATGCCCTTCTAATGGTGAAAGCCCCATCTTTACTATGTTTCCATCTCAAAGAATCAGGAGAATTGGTGGTGCCAGAGAATTTTTCTGATAGCTCTAACATTTTGGCCACACTCTCCACTTCCCAGTCATTCAAAAACCTTCTGAAGATCAGATTCCACCATTGTGCTGTCCAGCATTCATTGATATTTGCATCTGGATTACCACATAGTAAGAACATATCTGGAAAAGTTTTCTTTTAGAGGGATCTGTTTGTTCCATGCATTTGCCCAAGACTTAGTTTTCCTGCCATCTCCTACTTTAATGTACATATTAGCTTCAATTTTTGCCATAAGTTTCTGATAGTTCTCCAGATCGCCACTCCATAGGCATCAACACTACCATTACTGCACCAAGGATTGTACTCACCATACTTGGATTGGATAGCATCCTTCCATAAGTCTTGCCCCTCTTCATTATATCTCCATAACCACTTCATCCAAGGGCTACTGTTTTGTTTCGTCAAATCTCTAATACCCATACCTCCTTTGTCTCTATTGTTCAAGGTTATCTCCCATTTGACAAGGTTATAACCTTTAATTTCTTTGCAGCCATGCGAAGGAAGTTCCTCCTTAATCTGTCCAGTTTCTTCAAAACTTTGGTGGGTAATGGAAATAGTGACATGACATAAGTAGGAAGGGAGTCTAGGACTGAATTGATGGTGTGTCTGCCTCCCAGAGACAAATATTGAGCCTTCCATCTTGTTAATCTTCTTTCTGTTTTCTCCACAATGACATCCCAAACTATATCCTTGTGTTTATTGCCTAAAAGCATGCCTAAGCAAACTGTTGGCATATTCTCCTCTTTGCATCTCAAATTGTTGCCAGATTCAAAATGTTCGTCACCTTTTTGATTGGAAATAAAATTGCTGTTCCCTCAATTCACTTTTAGACCTTAGGAAGGTGAAAAAAAACACAGTAAGATTGTTTTGATGAATCTCATCTGGTTCTCTTGAGGTTCACAAAAACTGAAAATGTCATCTGCATGTAGCAAATGACAAATTTCTCACTGCTACACTCTGTCTGAAAACCTTTTATCCATCTGTTTTGTATTGCTATTCTCATCAAGCTGTCAAAACCTGCCATTGGCAAAATAAACAGAAAGGGGGATAAGGGGTCACCCTGTCGAAGTCCCAGTCCCCTTTAAGAAGGGAAGAAGCCCACTGGTTCACTATTCACCAGAATAGAAAATCGGACAGTGCTGATGCAAAAATTAATCCATCCAAGACACTTTTCTGCAAAGCCCATTTGTTTGAGAATGTTCAGCAAGAACTTCTAATTTACATGATCATACGCGTTTTAAGTGTCCAGTTTACACATTACACCCTGCTCAACACCGTTCAATCTTGAATTCACACTTTCACTAGCTATAACTGCAGCATCCATTATCTGTCTCCCTTCAATGAAGGTCATCTGATGCTTGTTGACAAACTCATCCACAGCCCTTTTCAGTCTCTTAGCTAGTATCTTTGCTAACACTTTGTATATGCCTGTAATTAGACTTATAGGTCTTAAGTCCTTGGATTGAGAACCACCTGCTTTCTTGGGGATGAGAGCCACAGAAGGTGCATTGAAACTTCTCTCAGTGCTCTGATTATTATAGAACTCCTGTATCACGCCTTTGATGTCTTCTTTCATCACTTCCCAGAATATAAGATAAAAAGACATGGGAAACCATTAGGCCTAGGAGCTTTCTCCATCGCACAAAGTTTAATGCATTCTAGAGTCTCCTCATCCTCGATTTGTTTCCGTAACTCTTCCTTTTCATCCTCATTAATACATGTAACCCCCTGCAAACGTAATTTTGGCCTCCAAACTTCTGTCTCCATCTACAAATTTTCATAGGAACTCTTGATGGCTTCCTTGATTAGGATCAGTGGGATTGCTTCCCTCCACCTTCAAGGATTCTATGGTGTTGTACTTTTTGTTAGATGTTGCCATTCTGTGAAAAAACTTGGTGTTCTTGTTCTCACGTTTCAATATTGTATTCTGGATCTTTGTCTCCACCTTATCTCTTCATTTTTGACAACTTCTTCAGAAGACATTGCCAAATATGTTTTTTGCATTTATTCATCATCTATAAGTAATCTTTGCTCCTGAAGGATCTCCCATTTGGAAAATTGGTCAAGGACCTCTTATGTTGTTTCCAGTTGCTCCTATTATTGTTGCTCCTTTCCTTCAGTTTCCTTTTAAAAGTTTCAGCTTTTCAGCTAAGACAACCCCAGCTGTACCAGTTACTACAGATGATGACCACCAAAAGCTCACTTTCTCCTCTAAGCATTCGAGTCCAAAAAGTTGTACCCTGACCTAACTTTGTAAGCCCCTTTATTGTCCCCATTCCACATTAGTGTGTCCATTCCTTTCTTCAGACCTTGAAAAGCTTCAAGAACTTTGAAAAACTCAATTAGTCTAGGGATCTCCCAATCATTTAATCTTCTTCTGAAAATCAACTGCCAGCCTTGGGATGCCCACATGTCAGCTATTGTTTTGTCCTGATGGTTAACAAATGGTTCTTCGAGCTTGGAACGAGCATGAAGAGATTAACGATACTTATTTATCTTTTGAGTTGTTCTGCCAGATCGGTCGCTTAAGATCTTTCCAGAAGATGGTTTTCTTACCATCACATACAGTAATGGTAGTGTGGTTACTTAAAATGGGCCACCAGTTTCTGATAGATCTCCAAATAGTGACACCATAAGCTTGTTTGCTTCTTCGGTCATCCACCCATCCAGTTCACCATACTTTGTTCTAATCACATTTTTCCAAAGAGAGTGTGTCTCGTGAGCGTATCTCCACAACCACTTCATTTTCAAAGCTTTACTTTGGTTCTTCAGGTTTTCAATGCCAAGGCCCCCCTGTTTCTTGTTTGAAATGAGTTCTTTCCACTTTACTAAGTGATAACCTTTCTCATCCTTATTTCCCTGCCAAAAAAACGTTCTTCTTATCCTGTCTAGTCTCTGTATTACCCCTGCTGGGATGGGGAAAAGTGTAAGCATGTAGGTTGGTAGAGTATCTAACACAACATTGATTACACCCCCACCCCCACCCCACCCCCATCCCCCGGGACAAGTATTGGCTTTCCATCTTGATAATTTCCTTTCACATCTTTCCAGAACATTGTTCCAGATTTCCTTGGATCTTGATTTGGCCCCAGTGGCATCCCTAGATAGATAGAGGGTAGGGTTCCTACTTCTCCTCCCAGAATTGAGGCCAAGAGTTCAATGTTTTGGACATTGTAGATGGGATAAATGTGACTCTTCTCCCAGTTAATGTGCAGACCGGAGATGCCTTCAAAGAGTACTAGAATTACTCTTAAGTATCTTAATTGTTCCTCATCTGCACCACGGAAGATCAATGTGTCATCTTCATAGTGTAGGTGTGTCACCCCTAGGCTTTCTCCATTGTTTTTAGCCACTTCAAAACCAGATAACCAGCCATTAACCTTTGCTGTCTTAATCATGTTATTGAGCCCTTCCATGGCTAGAATGAACAGAAAAGGGGATAGGGGTCCCCTTGTCTTATTCCCCTTTGCGCTGAAAAAAAACCTTTTGGTGATCCATTAATCACTACTAAGAACTTTACAGTTGAAATGCTGAATCTGGTCCATTTAATCCACTTCTCCCCAAAGCCCATTCTCCCGAGTGTGTTGATTAGAAACCCCCAATTCACATCATCATAAGCCTTTTCTATATCCAATTTGCATAGGATTCGAGGCATCTTCTATGAAAGTCTTGAGTCTATTGCTTCATTAGCTATCAAAACAACATCCATAATTTGTCTGCCTTGAATGAAAGCCATTTGCTGGGAGTCTACCAATTTATCCATAACCCTTTTTATCCTCTCAATCAACACTTTAGACAAAAGCTTATAGAAGCTACCTACCAAGCTAATTGGTCTAAAGTCTTTTAACTCCTTTGCTCCTTTCTTTTTGGGAATCAATGCAATGTATGTTGCATTGAAGCTCTTTTCCTGTTGAGATGGAAATCCATCAAGGATCTCTGTTGAGCCCTTTCCTATTTGCCTTGGTGATGGATGAGCTGACGCGATCTATCCAGGAGGAGGTTCTATGGTGTAAGTTATTTGCAGATGACATAGTATTGGTTGATGAGACTCGGACTAAAGTTAATGATGGGCTGGAGGCGTGGAGACACTCCTTGGAGTCCAAAGGATTTAAATTGAGTAACCAAAACAAAATACTTGGAGTGCAAATTCAGTGCTACAAGGGATGAAGCAGACATTGATGTGAGGCTTGCCACTCAACCTATCCCCAAGAGGGAAAACTTTAAGTATCTGGGGTCTATCATTCAGAGTAGTGGCGATATCAACGATGATGTCTCACATTGTATTGGGGTAGCATAGACTAAATGGAGGCTTGCCTTGGGAGTAATGTGTAATAAGAAGATACCACCGAAACTCAAAGGTAAGTTTTACAGAATGGTGGTTAGACCATCTCTACTCTATGGGGTGGAGTATTGGCCAATAAAAAATGCACATGTTTAGAAGATGCATGACGCAGAGATGAGGATGTTGAGATGGATGTGTGGTCACACCAGGAGTGATAAGATTAGGAATGAGACCATTCGGGAGAAGCTAGAGGTGCCCCTGTGGCTGATAAGATGAGGGAAGCGAGACTGCGATGGTTTGGATATGTGCAGAAAAGGAGTACCAATGCTTCTGTTATGAGGTGCTAGAGGTTGGTTTTTGTAGCTACATGGAGGGATAGAGGTAGATCGAAGAAGTTTTGGGGGGAGGTGATCAGACAAAATATGGCGAAACTTGATTTTACCGAGGACATGACCTTAGATAGAAAAGAGTGGAGGTCGCGAATTAGAGTAGCAGGCTAATGGGTTGGTAGAGTTAGTTGGATGTCTGGCCTTGGGGTATAGTAGGGTAGCAGGAATAGTCGTGTTTATATCATGTTTGTCATTATCTGTCGTATGTGTGTAAATTTTATCGTATTTACATATTGGTATTGTTATGTGCTTTTCGTTATTAGTTGCCCTTTCTATTCCCTTTCCTTTCTTCTTGTCATATCTAGTTTATTCTACTTATGGGTTTTTGAGACGAGGGTTACCAGGAAACAATCTCTCTACTGCTATGAGCTAGTGGTAAGGTCTGCGTACATATGACCCTCCCCAGACCCCATTTGTGGGATTCCATTGGGTATGTTGTTGTTGTTGTTGTTCATGTTCGTAGAAATTGTGAAAGGCATTCATAATGTCATGTTTTAGAACTTCCCAACATTTGATGAAGAAACCCATTGTGTATTCATCAGGTCCAGGGGCTTTATCTATATCACACATTTTCAGGAAGTTGAGCACCTCCACCTAATCAAATTTGGCCTGTAATTGTGCATTTTCTGCTTCTGAAATTGTAGGCCAGTTTATCATGTTTCCTATTGGTCTCCATCTTTGTGTTTCTGTGTACAACTTCTTATAGAACTGTATGATCTCGTCCTTTACTCTGTCTGGCTCTTTCACTATCTCACCTTGTACTTCCAGTTGATCGATACAATTGCTTCTCTTTTGTGCATTAGCTGAGTTGTGGAAGAACTTAGTGTTGTTGTCACCTTCTTTTAACCACAGAATCCTGGATCTTTGCCTCCATGCAGTCTCTTCATTCTTGAGTAGCTCTTCATACTCCAGGAAAAAAGTAGCTTCCTTTAATGCAGCCTCTTCTTCTCTCTACTATCCATAATAGAGTCCAAAGTAGCCATCTTGTTTAAAAGGTTGGATCTTTGCAGAGACAGATTTCCTTTTTCTTCCTTGCTCCACTCCTTGAGCTTACCCTTCAGTGCTTTCAATTTGCATGCTAAAACATAGTCAAGTTTCCCTGCATATGCAAAAGAATTCCACCAGGCCTTGATTTATCTACAAATCCCTCTGTGTTTAGCCACCAATTTTCAAACTTGAAATAGGATTTCCTCTGATCCCATTGTCCACAATGTAAAGCTATAGGCACATGGTCTGAAGTCAGTCTTTGTAGAACAATTTGCTTTATTTTACTAAATTGTTCACTCCACTCAGTTGTGAATAGAATTCTATCTATCCTTGAAGCACCATTGTTTGTATCCCCCTTGAACCAAGTATATGTTCCTCCTTCAAGTGGCAAATCAATAAGCTCCAGGACTTCTATAGTATCTGAAAATTCTATCATGGCAGAGGATCTCCTTTGGCAGTTCCTCTTCTCTGTGGGGTATCTGCAAACATTAAAATCCCCACAAATTGCCCACGGTCCCTCCATTAAACCTCTGACAGCCCCTAATTCATCTCAAACCTCCTTTCTTTCCACATTGCAATTTGGTGCATACATCCTTGTAATGTGAAAGTTAAAGTTTTGGAGCAAGGCTTCAAAGCTGCAAGTTAAAGTATGTACACCTATTTGTTGCACCTTTCCCTTCCAAACTCTACCATCCTATAACATGATGATCCCTCCCCTAGTACCACTTGCTTCTAGACAAAGCATACTTTACCCATCTCCCTCCCTATATCTGCTTCACTGCCTCTGGTATGTCTCCTTGTAGTTTAGTCTCTTGAAGACACAGAATGTCAGCCTTCCATTGTTCTATGCAACTCTTTACCAATCTCCTTTTCCCTCCATCATTAAGTCCCCTAACATTCCAAGACACTAGGTTGAGCTTCATGATTCAGACCTTATACCTCCTTTCCCCACACTTCGGCCATCACTAGTTTTGAACTTAACATCGAAAGTAATTAAATTCTTCAATTTCATTTGTGCCTTTGAATATATTTCTTTTGATTTCTGATGATGGCTCCATCTTTCTGATTTATCTGCATGCATCAATTTGCATAAGGAGTTCCAAGGCTTCCTCTTGGTGACCTTTAAAGTCAGCTCCAAACATTTTTGCGAGCTTGATTAAGTTTTTCTGGACCCAAACTGCCATGGATTTTTCCTTGTCAAAGAGCTTTGTAGCTGCTTCTGTAGCTAAAGGTATCGCCTCATCCAACCATTCTTCAATTTCTGTATCACTGCTGGTTCTTGAAAGCTATCAATCCCCGCTTTCTCCCTCTCACATCGGTTCTGCATCAGATGATGAGCCCATGCGCATGAGGAAGTGATCATCTGATGGTCAGGCAAAATCTGGCCCTCTCCCCCTACTTTGTCGCTGGCAATTTTTGTCGCCATTTCCTTAAGCAATAATTCCTTCTGATTATTATTGACTGCTGGATTGTTTGATATTTTTCCTAGTGTTGCTTGGGTCTCCTGATTAGAAGATTCTAAAGCCAGAGTACTGTATCCAATTGTTTCTACTAAGTGAGGATCAAAAAGGCCTTCAGATGTTGGACATGTTAAGTCATTAAAAATGACTTGGGCTGCTGTATCAGGCCCATTCCCCTTAATTCTCCTATTCAATAGGCCCAAAGACTGTTTTTGAGACATCCAGCTGTGTCGGTACCTCCCACATGGTCTACCTGTCCTCAACAGAGTTTGACCTATACTCTTGTCCTTTCCTAGTACCAAGGACTCCTTTTGTCCAGGGGTCCAAAGGATTCAACAGACCTTTGGATCCTTCACCAGCTTTCTCCATTTCCGGCAAGGCTCTTAGAAATCGAACCTTCTCTTCCACCCAGATAGGAATGAAAAATTTGATTCCATCTCTTTCTATCATAACCTCATTTGGACAGTTACCTCCATCCCCTGTTACTTGAATTCCTGCCCATTTTAAGTGGTTCTTCAAATTTGTCTCTTCTTCTGTTGAGACCCGACCTCCACATAGATTCCCAATCTCTCTGAATACATGCTGAGACCAGAGTTGCAATGGCACTCCCAAAGCACGAATCCAAGTGGTGGTTGATTTTTGAGTCGCTGGCACGCAACCAGTAACTGGATTCCACCATTGAAGACTGACCTTGGTTTTCTTCCATCTCCATTCCCTCTGAATTATTTACTCTGCCATGTTCCTATTTGGGAATTCAAAAAGAAACATGTTGTTGAGCATTTCATGAACATTGATTCCAAATACCGCTTTCCATTAGACTGAAGACCACTTCCTGATGTTTGATAGTGATGGTGTCTCGGTTTCTCCTTCTTTGGAAGCTGCCACCAGGCACCTCTTGTACAACCCAGTGTCCTTCACTCCAGGGGGTAAACTGATTTTGATGTCTCCATTGCCAGCTGTCACTACCGAGTCTCGAAGATTTGAATTCCATTTACTCTCCCCAGCCACCCTAGCATATGATAAATCTTCTCCAATGAATCTTGTTTTTTCAGCCAATGTCATATGATTGGAGCATTGAATGAACCTTTCTATCTTAAATGCTATCTCTATCCATCCTACCTTTAAAGCTAACTCAAGGATAATAATGATTGTTCTCTCTAGGCCATGCAGTGAAAGAATGCTCATATATCTGCCATATTCGTTTGACTTTCTTGTGCAGAAGTATTCAGATAGATTTTCCTTGGTCTTCCATCTTCTAAACGTGGTCTTATCATCAGCAGCCATCAAAGATATCACCTAAGGCAACCATGTACCGGCTCACTGAAAATGTGCCCCTCTCAACTAGATGCCAGTCCCCAGAACTAACCCATATAACTAGGGTCTCGTCGCAGATACCCGAGAAAGCTCGTAGGATATAACCTACACCTCGCTAACAGGGTCACACTCCCGTCTCTAACTCGCCAGTGGCTCGGTGTCTACGCATCTCATACTATAGGTCACAAGGCTTCTTTAGGGGTACAACTATGACCGTCTCTAGAACATGGTGTATCTCTAGTCACTAAACAGTGGCACGAGTACGTAACAGATAACAACAATATGTAGGATCATCTAAACCATAGGACAACATAGAATCTGTTTAATCAGAAATTCTACTAAAAGTACTCAATAAAGATATAGATAATCGTAGCCACATCATGCATATACATACATACTAGATTCAGCACACAGGGTAGCATGTAATCACGATCAACCTCAATAGCTAGTATATTGCAGTAGCCTCAAACCACACACACATACAAGCAAGAGTCAAGCTCAGCGTACACACCTGTCACCTATTCCTAGCTCCAAACACCTTTTTCAGACCCTTTCGTAGTCATATAATGTAAGAACTCAGGTAATATAGCAGCTACAATCAACACAACCCTTAGCACAACAACTACCTCTCCCATAACATTATATATAAACAACACACCAATCACATCCAACCATATACAAAATATACTCCACAACTCACTCTATAAACAGTACATTTCTACACATTTCAACTTAAATATTCAACATTTCAGCTCAGTCTAGGGTTTAAAGAAAGCCTAGCCTACCTGGCATCCGACATTTCTTGGTTCGAGTCATCCAACCAAGCTTTTCCCCTCCAGATTGCTTCTCGATGCTGCTCAACTGTTCAAACATAAGTGGCAAGATCATTACGACTAATTTGGCTGTAAAATCTCAAGAAATGGGTGAAATTACATTAATTAAGACTAAAATGAGGAAAATAATGGCCCACACTTGAAATACCAAACCAATCCCCATAAAATAATCTCCACATCACCCCAAGACTATAGCCAGAAATTCGGCCCAAAACGGACCCCAAAAGACCGAGAAAAGGCCCAAAAACAAGGTCAAAACTTTACCGGGAAAACATTCTTTTCAAAACTTTTTCAGCCAAAAATCTCAAAAATTGGACAAAATCAGCGAACACCCAGCATACCACAGCGTCCCTCTCGGAACGTAGAACAATTTAGACGCAAATTTCACTTAATGTCGTCAAGAAATGACCGAGATATTGCTATGTAAAGTTTTCACTCATTCCCGATATATCAATGAAGAAAAAACGACAATTTTCCTCAAAATATGTTTCAAATGCCGAATTCAACTTCATCACGATGTTCCTTGCGAAAACGTGAGTCACGTGGCCTTTTGAATCACTCAAATTGGCTGGAAAATGGGTTCGGAATCGCGGTGCGATGTTGGAGGAAATATTTATATTTATATGTATGCTAACATCCTGGAAACCCAATATATACACCATATTATGCTAATTATGCTGCAGCCACCTATCTGCCACGTGCAGCACCAGAATAGGGCACCTGGCAACACCAGAATAGGCCACGTGGCCAGCTCCTTTTTAATTAATCTTTCAATCCCATTTTCGTCGTTTCGGGCTCGTCTGGACTTTGATTTTCACAAACAAACTATGTAACCCTATAGATTTCGACGTTCCGGACACAACGGTGCAGTTAAAATTTCCAACGGAGCTCCCTACAATAAAGTGACGGTCCCACTTCTTCATACGCAACTTTTAACGGAAAGCCTCCAGGGGTCAAATCACATTCGGACATTCCTGGTATCAAACGAGGGGTCGCCCTAGACCAAAATCGATATTCCAGAGCTAACTGTGCTATCAAAAATTCTCATCCAGGCGCGCTTCTCGAGAGCATTGACTAGGTCAACTATTAATCGTTTCTGGCGGCCGATTTCGCAATCCATGGTATAATTGCAACGAACAGACTCCTAGCCTAATTTGACTGTTACGGAGCTAATGGAATCGTTAGAATTCTATTCTGAGGTCGTTTACTAGGACTTTACATAAGAATTCATTTTACGGGTATAACTTCCCGGTTAACTCAAAAATCTATACAACTCCCTAATAAGCCGACCAATAATCATCCCAATAGACCTGAGGTCACTGTACACATGCTCATATCAACATAATAGCAGCAAAACCATATAAATGACCAGGAGGGTCATTACACCATCTCCTCTCACCTTCATCCTAGCCCATTAAGGTGGCTTCACAACTGTGTTTCTTTTTCAGTTCTGATCCGTCCACTGCATAAGTATCTAATCATGCAGAATGCTTCTTCCGACCAAAGTTGAAGGGGCAAGCCGCAATCCTACTAGTCTGATCAAGACCTGGTCCAGTTTGTCATGGATAGAGGTCGATGTCATTGACCACCATTAAATGTTGAATTTGTGGGAATTCCAGAACCACTTCCCTCTTACAATGTGATATGTAGCTGTTTTGTTGGCAAACTCGAAGAGGAAGTGATTTTGGCCCAAATCATAGATGTTGCTATCATGCTTGTGTTTCCATGTGCTTCCCACGCACCGTCGAATCTCTGAAAGAGAGGCATCTGAAATCTCCTTGGGGAGTCTTCGAATCACGCGTTTTGCTAGTAGTCATTTTGATTTGTTGCTTTTGCATCCGTAATAACGAGCTATGTCCATTTTTGTTGAATCTTAGAAGCATTTTGTTTCTCTAGTAGACCATTTATTTTTTATTTCTGACAGTATCCATATATAAGAGACTCTCCTGTATTTTCCTGTGCATCATCTTAACTTATTTTTGGGCCTTAGCATTTATGAATCTCGTTATTTTGGTGGCTATTCTATCCAGCCTAAATTTAAAACCACTTGGGGATGATGATGGCAGTTCTTCTTTTTACTCTACGCATTTAAAATGCCAACATAACAACCATATTTGTTGTAATTTGTTGAACAGAAGAACTCTGTGAACTGATTCCAAAACTTCGATCTGCATACTGTGTTCCCTTGCCCGATGCTTCTTTAAGAGGGAATGCTAGCCACTTCATTGTCTTCTGGCTAATATTCATCGTGGTCATCATGTTACGACCTCGTTCTACACAGTCATACCATGTTTTGCTCTAGAAACTATTCTAGTGATAACGTATGATTTGAATCCTACAGCAAAAATTGCACCCCATGGTTGTCACAGGAAAGAAAGGTTGGAAAAGAATGAAGATGTAAGAGTTTCTAATAATGAAAGATCGCTGGAAAAGGGATTCTAGGAGCCCAGAACGGGCCTTTAAAAGTTTACCTCAGTTAATGTGTCTGAGAGCATTTCAAATACAAAGGATTCACAACTCCATCCTGACTTGTTAAAACATTGTGGTTTAGGCTTAGGAAGAATAGCGATAAGACAAAAATAACCTTGGGAACTTCTGCCGTGGATAAATATAGCGATAAGACAAAAATAACCTTGGGAACTTCTGTCGGATCATTCCACGGGGACCATCCACTGCTCATGGAATGATCCAAAACCCGTGGACTCCCTCTGTGGAACTCAGACAATTTTGTCAGCTTTCAGGTTCTCATCCACGAGTCCATTCCACGGAACTTGGAATAATTCACGAGTTGCGGAGTGCTTCTGTCGAAACCTGGTACATAAATTTGAGGCTGAAGTGTCTCTGGTGAATCGATCATAACTTTTTACTCCAGTCTAGGATTTACAAACAATTGGTGGTATTGGAAAGAAGACTCAAATACCTTTGATTTGATACGTAATGGGACACATAGCTCTTCATATTCTAAGAGATATAGTTGTTTGAAGTACCTTGCATAAACGCACAAAAGTTGTACAAAACACAAGAAGTATATGAGGGCTCAAACGAAGTTACTCGACTTGGTTGTTGGAGGGATCCCAACTGCCACCTTCCAAGAGAACAACATAGGTATGTTTGTCGGGTAGAGAGAGAGAGACGACAAACCTTGTAGTTGTCCTACTTGACTGCCAAAAGATCTGTATAAGTGTATATACGCCACTAGGATTCTATTGGGGTATCTGTGATTCTTTCAAACTCGTTAGTTCTGCCTTTTTTAAGATGTGCATTTTTTTGCCCTTTTTAGCTGTTGTCTTTGATCTCTGCTTTTGAACTTTGATCTTGAGCTTTTATAGTCATAGTTGAATTCAGTATTTCAAGTTTGGAGGTGTCTCTGTGTATATAAAAGGTTTTACTTAATATAAGTTCGAGGCAATGGAAAGGGGTCACTGCAAATGAGATCATTTGGGGAAGTTAAGGTTGGCCTCTCTGGCACACAAAAATGATAGTAAGCGAGACTGCGGTAGTTTGGGCATGTGCAAAGAAGAAGTGTTGATGCTCCTATTAGAAGGTGCGAGAGGTTGGATTTAGGGGCTAAGCGGAGGAGTAGAAGTCAATCAAAAAAGTATTAGAGGGAGGTGATCAGATAGTATATGGCACAACTTTATATCACCGAGGACATGACTTTAGATAGAAAGGAGTGGAGGTCGCGTATTAGGGTAGAAGGTTAGATAGCTATTAGGGGTAGGATGATGCTTGGCCTTATGATATAGTAGGTTAGTAGATGTAGTCTTGCCTTTATATATTGTGTTATTGTCCATCACGTATTTGTTACTTTTTATTGTCTTTATATATTATCATTTGCTTTTCACTCTAGTCTTTTTGTTTCATATCTAGTAATTTCTGCTTTTGGGGATAATATGTTTGAGATGAGAGTTTTTCGGAAACAACCTCTTTATCTCTATGAGGTAGTGGTAAGGTCTGCGAACATTTTACCCTCCCCAGACCCCACCTGTGAGAACTCACTATGTATGTTGTTGTATGTTAAGAATTTGATGGAATCCAGTTACATGTTTGTGTTGCTTATGGATGTGATTATTGGTCTTGAGAAGCACTCTGTAGTTGTTTGTAATGCGCACACAATTTAATTTAACAGAATTGGAGGTTAGTCAACAAAACAGTGCAAAAGGATTACTAGACTGATTCCAAATTACAAGTCAGTCAACTTTGAATTACAATCAACAAATTAAAGAGAAAATTGAAAATATCTCAATCAGTCTCCTTCAAGTCAGTTGTAATTCCTGGATTGCAAAGGTAGTAAAGGATTAGAGTTAGGAGAGAAGGGAAATGAATGAGAAAGAGGAGAGAATTTTGAGAGAGAAGGGGTACACGAACTGTCAAAAACATGAGCTGCAACTGAAAGTTTGGTTCCCTTGATAGTGGAAGGAAGACAAAATAATAACCGTCTATGAAATCTAAGAATTTAATACTCAGCTGGTGGATGTGCTCTTCAGATTTTTCAGGAAAAACATCGGAGTTAAATTGGACTTTTCCCCTTATAAACGACACCGTTCCGTTTCCACTAATTACTAACTGCAGTCAACGACCATCTAAACTTACACTTGACATTGTTCAGACAATGTTGGTTCTTCTTATTGTTAAAAATGAATTTCATCAGAAGCTTAGGAATTCGTCCTTTATGTGTTTCCATTCTCATCTAGTTCCCTACTACTTTATTTTGGGAGTGGACGGTGGTCAACATGTGCAGAGTACTAATGGGAATACTTGGTCGAATTGTCAGGTTGTGTGCAAGTTAGCCCTAGCACCATGTTGTTGAAAAAGAAATGAGAAGGGTGTGAATTACCATTGCAATCACTTGACAATAGGTTCGGCCGTGTTTAGTTCACACCCCCTTGCCTTGTTTACAGATATTCCCATGGCGATGGATGGTTTTAGTAAAACAAGTAATAATTTTTGCTTGGCTTTTTATATTATCCTTCTGGTAATGGTGCTGCTCTTTTTGGTTTGGTTAACCTTGCATAAGATTATAGCGACAGTTGTCAATGTGAAAATACATTCAATATCACCTACTCCCTCTGTCCATTTTATGTGGCACCGTTTGACTTGGCACAGTATTTAAGAAAAAGAGGAAGACTTTTGAAACTTGTGGTAAAAAATAATCCTTAGATATATATGTAGTAAATCATTTCATTAAGGGTAAAGGGGAGTTTGAAAGTTAAAATATTTTTAATTTAAGTAAAGTGACATTCTTTTTGAGACAGACTAAAAGGAAAGGATGCGACATAAAATGGGATAGAGGGATATATTTTGGCAAGTATTGTTTCAAGGTTTTTTTCCTTTCTAGTCTTGCCCTTTTTTCAGCAGGTCTCGGGGTTCTCATGAATTTAAGTGGAGATGTAGTGAACGACTTGTTTATAGAATAGAGTTACTAAGCTATGTTGCTCGGACTCTTCAAACATGTCGACGGGTATATGTCAGATCCTCCTAAAATAATGTACTTTTGAAGGATCTGACATGCGGTGCGGCAACATTTTTGGAGAATCTGAGCAACTTACCTACTAAGAGTAATAAGTTTCTTGCATTACATGGAGGGGTTTGTGTTTTTTCCTGTAAACTAGAGGGAGAAAAGTTGCTCTGGTTAATAAGCCAATATGTTGCTTAGCTTGGGCAATGCGTTTAAGCAGGGACTCTAGAAATCCATTTTGGGGGCAGAAAGCAGGCTTGGAGATTTTGTAGAAATTTCGGTTGCCCAACAGAGATTGTGGTTTTGCAATTCAAAATTCTTCTATTCTGTGGCATCTGCAGGATGAACTGACTTGCATGTGCTTGAAGCGTCAGCAACTTTAGCAGCAGCAAAGACAAATTTGTTTGTAATTGACTAGAGAGAACTTTTCAGTAGTTGGAGCCCTTTCTTGTGCACTTGCTGTACCAACATTATCAGGGCCTGCAATTCAGGTCTGCAGCTATCTGATTGATCTGCTGATATCTGAGCCTACTCAAGGTTCATTAGACATCGATTGTCAGAAAGCAGTTACAGCTATTTGCAGTTCAAGAACTTTCCCGTTGCCTGTTCCTAAAGTATAATGACCTCGAGGTATCACACAGCTGGCTTTGTTAGGGCGTAATTCTATTATTTCTTATAGCAATTAGAAGGTTCAATCATTGTTGAAAAGACAGCATGAGTTTGAGAAATAACAATCAGCACGATAACTCCTTGCTTTGCTGTGATTTCGCTTATAATGTTGCCAAGAAGAGGGAAAATTCAAATCTACATGGAGGATAGGATTCAAGGGTTTCCAGTCATTACTTGCATGTTTCTCTGCTGGCACTATCCCTCATCTGTCCTTTGTTAAATCTGTCTGTGAGGTACAGCTTGGAATTTGAGCAGATACTTCTGAAGAGTATGTCTCCTGAACTTTGTTGTTCTTATTAACTAAACAAGATACATTTGCCGCAGCATTATCTTGTATAAATGACACCTAATTGGCTTAGTGTTATGGAATTACTCTGATTTATAAAAGAATGACAAATATCAAGTTTTTGTAGTAAAAGTTTGCAGCAGCTAACTTAGAGAAGGGGTAGTGAAGAGGGAGGACCCTTTTCGAACCCTAGAAATTTTGTGGTTATCAAAAAACAAGTTCGCACTATTTGTTTAGTTTTGATGTGACTCTCGATTTCAATATGTTTAGTCCTTTCACTTTTGGTATTATTATCTATCTGTTACTAGTGGCCTTGTGAATTGTGAGTATTCTCGACTTTCCCCTGCAGTCATGGGAAAATAGCCTTCACTTTTCTGTGTCTTAAGGTCAAGTCTTCAATCATAAGTTTTTCTGCTGATCAGGTGCCCCTGAGGAACACAGGTTTACTTGCTTACGTACACCCTCCGTTGCACTTGATTGACAGGAAAGGCCAAGGCTAAGTAAATTTTCATTTATTGGCCCTTCCTGCTTTTTAATTAAGTTCTGGACTGCCCCACTGAAAAGGTCTCCCAGAAAGTAAACCTTCAAAACTAAGGAGAAAGAGGGGCAAGTTAATTAAGAGTGACAAAATAGTTTGAAAGAAAAGAGTGACAAGAGTTTTAATTATTGGGAGTAGGTGACAACTTTTGGTTAATTATTAATGAGGTTTGACTACTTTTTCAGTAAGTTTTCAAGTTTTTTTTTCACACTTTGATCCAACCCTATTAACCCTAATATATTAAAAAAAAAAAGGGTCTCTAACAAACAAAATGAACGTTTGCACCATTTTCTTCTCATCTTTTCTTCTCTTCTTCCTCCTCCTCGTCCTCGTCCTCCTCATTATTATTGTTTGTTTCTTTTGGTTGTTGCTGCTATTACGCTGGAAAGAAGAAAGAAGAAAAGGTTAGCAGTACCTCTGTTGTTTTTTTTCGATTTTTTTTTGAATTGTGAAAAAATTTGAAATTTTGTCGATTTGATATTAAATTTCATTGTTTTATCAGTGGGCATTACTTGTAAGGTTATTTTCGACCATTTTTGTTGTTAATATTGTTATTTTTTGTGTGTATTGCTCATCTACATTTTATCTATTATTCCAATGAAATTCGTTTTAACAATTGTTGAATGATTCAACAATTGTTAAATGAGTTATTGAAAGTTTTTTAACAATTGTTAAATTAGTTTCAACAATTGTTAAATGAGTTACTGAAAGTGTTTTACAATTGTTAAATGTGTTTCAACAATTGTTAAATAAATTACTGAAAGTGTTTTAACAATTGTGAAATTTGTTTCAATAATTGTTAAATGAGTTACTGAATGTGTATCTTTAACAATTGTTGAATGTGTTTCAACAATTGTTAAATGAGTCATTGAAAAATGAGTTAATGAATGTGTATCTTTAACAATTGTTGAATGTGTTTCAACAATTGTTAAATGAGTTACTGAATGTGTTTTAACAATTGTTGAATATAATTTAACAATTGTTAAATTAGTTACTACATATGTTTAAAATTATGATCAGTTTCCTTTTAACTCATAATATAGGTATAAATCTCCACTATCAGTGATGGATAAAATAACAATAGAAGTTGATTTTGCAATGGTGAATGAGTCGAGTTCAACAATCTTTATATTTGGCGTTGGAAAAATAAAGAAATGATAGAGACAATAACAATGATTGTGGACCAAGATGTCAGGTATGAAGATTTTGCAAAGAAAATCATATCCTATTGTGAACTAAATTGTGAATTGGAAGATCTCGTCATCACCTACATGCATAGCTGTGGTGAAAAATAAAGAGTCGCTCCATGTAGGATAAAAAATCAAATAAGTTTGCGTACTTATTTGGAAGATGAAAATAGTCCTATTTTAAGGGTATTCATGGTTGAAAAATTGATCGAAAATTGTCAAAATCAACAAATATTAAATGATGAATGTGATTCTGCGGACATGGATATTGCAGATAAAGAAAGTATCGGTGCATACAATATTTTGACTTCGACTCCTACTCTTGAAGTTGTCAGCAATACATCGCAAAAGGAAATCACACTATCATCGCAGTCTAGTCAGACTCAAGATAAGTGGACATTCCCAACAAAAAATAAATAAATATTTCATATGCAAAAGGAGTGTACATAAAAAAAACATGCTCGGAGCGAAATGATTTGAAATCTTAATTAGTATTTATTGTTTGTAAACATTTCTTAATTTTTTTTAATATTAATGTTGAACAAATATAGTTATTGAATGCTTCGGTTTCTTAAGAAATTGACAGAAGTAATGTTCAATAAGTCTTCAACCAGTAAGAATTTTTTTTTAACAATTGTTTCACTCAATTAATCTCGGTTACGCGGTTAATTGATTAATTTATTATGTGGTATGAACAAATCACTACGTAATCGCGATCAAAATAATTTTTTAAGTATCATAATATTTTAAAATTACTTCATTTACAATTTAATATGGTTTGGATAATAATTAAAAATTAAATTACTCAATTAATATTGATTACGCGGTTAATTGATCGATTTATTGTGTGTTATGAACAAATTATTGCGTAACCATCACTAAA
>JAOTQJ010000099.1:8574923-8615828 GCA_025642045.1 Solanum sejunctum | reverse complement strand
ATTATTATTATTATTATTATTATTATTATTATTATTATTATTATTATTATTATTATTATTATTATTACTATTACTATAACTATTGCTATTGCTATTACTATTACTATTACTACTGTTATTACTATTACTACTACTATTATTATTATTATTATTATTATTATTACTATTACTATTATTATTGAAACTATTAATAATAATAATAATAATAACAATAATAATAATAACTATGTTTCTTCATTTACGGCCTACAAACTATTTTTCTTCTTTTCCTTGGGTGGGGTTCATTTTTAATTTATTTTTTTACTTACGAAAATGATAAATAAACCATACAACTAATATTCTTGATTGTATTATTGTTGATTGTATTTTTTTCCTCCAAATAGTTTGGCTTTAGAATGATTTATGAACATAGTTTGGTTTAAAAAAAATTTATGAAGGGGTTAGTAATATTTAAAAATTATAACTTACTAGTTGATAGTATAAAAATTTAACGTACAAATTATTTCTTATTAAATTGTATTTAGTTTGATGATATTATAAACTAATATACGATGTGTAATTCAAAATATATATTAATTTTTTGTTAAAAAGTAAGTGTGTTTTTGTCCTCATTAGATTGGATCAATGTTAAAGGTTAGCATATGGTTCTAGGGATGGCAATGGGGCAGGGCGGGGTAAATTTAAAGTTATGTGAGGCGAGACGAGACGGGTTGAAGTAACTATTTTTAAAATTAATAAATAACGGAGTGAGTTGCGGGTTTAAAAAGCTAAATAGGAATTCCAAGACCATTAAATCTTTCTAAATAGTAAAAATCAAAGATATATACTCCATCTATCCCATTTTATGTGGCACCCTTTCCTTTTTGGTCCGTACCAAAAAGAATCTCACCTTACTCTAATTGGAAATAATTTAATTTTGAAATTCCCTTTTTACTCTTAATGAAATGATTATCAATCACACAAATATCTAATGATGAACTTAGACCACAAGTTTCAAAAGTCTTTCTTTTTTTCTTAAACACCATTCCAAATCAAAGGGTGCCACATAAAATGGGATGGAGTGAGTATTTTTTATATTAAACATTGACTTTAATTTTATTTTTTTTAAAATTTAAACTAGACATGTCTGGTAAATTGTTAGTTGTTAAAATGTTAATTAGAAACTTTTAATTAACAATTAAGAAATAATTGTTGAAATGTCAACTAAAAATAGTTAATTACTGTTTGAGATGTTAATTAGTGAATTTTTTTTTAAAAAAAACTATGAATTTTTATTTTTCATATGAAATTCAATTAAAATAATAAAACTAAAAAATTTAAGCGGGGCGGGGCGATTTGAAAAATTTGCGGGTTGAGCTCAACCCACCCGCACTCGCCCCATTGCCATTCCTATCTGCTTTAGCATTCAAAAGTTTAAGTCTTCGAAAGATATTATCTTTATTGTTTAACTGGTCATTCATGCATGTATTTAGCTTATTGCTTTGTAGGTTAAAAGATTAATATCATATTATATAACTTGTGAAAAGCTCATTCAAATTAATAAAACATAAATGATATTTTGCAATACAATATGTTAAGAAGATAATCAAGTTGACGAAGCTAGAGTTAGTGTTAATCAAGTTAGTTAGTGACTAATCAAAATAGTTATGAAATAGTTAGAAGTTAGTAACATTGACAACTGTACAATTAGTATATATACACATGTATTGAGCCTAAATCATATGAATAACAACACTCATCTTCTAGAAAAACTCTCTAAGATTCCTTTCCTTCTTACTTTTCTCCATTAATGTTCAAGTAGACTTCACCTATAGAAACTAACATCGTATCTGAGCCTCCGGCTCACTGTTGAATTTTGACTCAGCTAGAGTAAGCAAAACTCAAGTAGATTCTGATACAAGAAGAAGGTGAATTGATGGCAACAGAAGAAGCGTCAATGGCACCAGGGATGTCTACATCTCAAAGCTCAAATAGAGGTGAGATAGATCACAATCATCCTTTATATTTCTATCCTAATGACACACAAGGTAGTTCTCTGATTTCTATTCAACTAGTTGGATTTGAAAACTATGCCTTATGGAGTAGATCTATGGAATTAGGCATATTAGGTAAGAGTAAGCTTGGTTTTGTTGATAGAAGACACGCTAAAGACAAATTTGATATATCTCTACATGAACAATGAAAAAGATGAATGCAGTGGTTCTATCATGATTATGAATTCAGTGGGAAAAGAGTTTTTGAGTAGTATAATCTGTGCTTCAAATGCGCACAAAGTTTGGATTGACTTAAAGGAGAGATTCGACACTGTGAATGGATCTAGCGTATTTTACTTACATAGAGAAATTGCAACCTTAGCTCAAGGAACTCTATTTGTATTTGATTACTTTTCAAGAATGAGAAATTTTTGGGACAAATTTTTCCCTGAGTCAAGGAAGTATGCACAACACCACGAATATCAAAGGCTTCTACAATATCTTATGGGACTGAATGAGACCTATACACAGTGAAGGAGTCAGACACTCATGATATCTCTAATTCCTACTTTACACAAAGCATACTCCATGGTTATAGACAATGAAAGTTAGAGATCCCTAGCCAATTCCTCATTTATGACCAGTGAACCACTAGAGGCTACAACTTTTTTTACTCATAAAGATGGTTCTATATCTAACTACAAGGGAAAAGGAGTGATCATTGGAACTCAATCCAGTCATAACAAAGGAAATGTGTTCTTGGGGAGTAATTGTTCTAGAGGAAGCTCAGGTCCTAATGGTAACTATACAGGTAAAGTGACTTAAACAAACAACTACAAAACTCAGAAGAAGGGGCCAATAGTGTGTGAATATTGCGGTTACAATGGCCACACAGAGAAGAACTGCTATAAGCTAATTGGATATCCTCCAGAATGGCCTACATCCAGGAAGAAAGGGATAGGTCAATTTGCAAATCAGGCAAGCATCTATGTTGAAAAAGGCCAGGAAAAGAACTGCTTCAGCATTCATGTTAATGCTTCTTACCATCATCAGACAACTACATTTCAGCTACCTCCTACTTCACTCAGGAACAATATTGTCATGCCCCGGACAAGTACCCTTGGCATGGCCGACATTTGAAGAACCACTGTTGATTCCCCAAATGAACCACTTAGCCTTATTGTCACATGAACTCGACAGCATAAAGATAACTCAATAATTAAGACATCATATGCAAGAAGATAAATAAGCGCATAACTCTACTATATCATAGATTATAATGAAGATAAGTTTAGATACAAAATACTTATTAAATACTCTACTCTAATGTCTATGAAGCCTTTACTCAACTGTCTAGAATAGTGCCAATGACAGGATATGAATACCTCAATCAAAAAGTAAATAAAGTACTAACAATAATAAGAACATAATAGAGCTTCTTTGGAATGTAAGGGAGGGCTCACCAACTCTAAAAGTGTACTGAAGTAGACTTTAATGATGCATGGACAAAAGTCCTATATCACTTGTATTTGTATCATGAAATGATGCAGGTCCAAATGGACGTTAATACACAAAATATACTAGTATGTAAAATGGCTCAAGAAAAGTAAAGCTCAACTCACTCACCTTGGCTCAACAACTCATGCTCAAAATAGCTTATGCAAGTGTTGTAGCAAAATCATGCTTTTTAAAAATAAGCTCAGAAAAATAGACTCAATTTGAAATCTCATGCTCAAATCAATGTTGCTTGAGAGTTTCTCTAACCAACATTACTCATCTTAAAACCTTTAATTAGGTGATGCACAACGAATCAACATTATTTCCACACCCGCCCTTAACTTGCCACGAAAAAGAGTGATCAACCTCAACCTCACTCTCTTGGATCCTAAGAGAGTGTTCACTTGCGGGACAAGAGTCGCCAGTATTATGCTGAACTGGCTATCCTACGCAGGCAAATGTAGTTTTGGGGTGATCCTCAATCACCTAACTCGGCGCTCAATATTTCTCACAAGAATAAAACATGCTCGACTCCTCAATCAACCCATCAATCAACTCATCAATCAGTTCAAAACTCAGCCACATAGGGTCATCTCATCTCAACTCATCGTAAGTACTCAACAATTAAATCAATGTAAAAAATCAACTAAACTCAGACTCAAACAATCATTTAGACTTACTCAAATGGACTCCTCAGATAGTGCATGCTAGATAGTCATGTATAATAATATATGTGACTCAAATGCATCATGTTTCTCATGCTTAATCATACTCAAATTTATCTAACTCAACATGCTCAATTTACTCAACTCAACATGCTTAAGTTATGCATAACATTTCCATGAAGATATGTAATTTAGGGTTCATTCTATTAAGGAAAAAAATATATATACAAATCTCATATTAGAATACCTGTGAAATGCAAAAGATTACCTCATATAGTATAACAAGACCTAAAGATAGATACAAGGATTTCAATATTAAAATAACAAAGTTTCTCAATATCATAACTCTTTTTCCAAAATATAAACTCAAGCTAGGAAGATGAAGGGGTGTGTGAAGGAAAGACTACACACTCTGATAAGCCTTACATACCTAGAAACTGAAGAACAAGCGATCCTCAACCAATCTTTACTCTTGGATAGCAAACTGTAGCTTCTTCCTCTTCTTCTTTTTGCTCTCAAGAAAACCCTATAGGTGGAATAAGTGATGAATGAGCTTAGGGTTTATTTCCAAGGCTTTAAACAAGCAAAAGTGCATGGGATTTAATAAGGTAAAATCTTGGAATGGACAAAAAGGCCCTTCAGTAAAACTATTGACAGAGCCTATGAGACCTCATATATGAATCTAGACCCTCCTACGAGTCATAACTGCTCCTCATTGGTGAAGAGTTAGAAAATCTTGAATCTCTGAAAATTGATACAAAACCTCCTATTATGAGTAAACTGATATACGGGTCGTAAATGCCATCTCGTAGACTAAAAGTCCCAAAAATATGAGTTGATAAAATTTACCACGAAACCCCTCTCTACAAGTCATAACATACTCTACAGGTCGTAAAATCATCTCGTACTCTGAAGGTCCTTGAAACTTGAATCACTGGAATTTCATACAAAAGCCCGTCTATGAGTCTTAAAGCTGAATACAAGTCATAGAGGCTCTTTTAGACCCTCTGGTGCAGCTTTTTCTCAGATTTTCTCAACAATCCTCTACACATACTCTTCTAAATAAGGTAGGAGGAAATTGAGAGGTGTTACAAATATCAACAGATTCTCCAGTTGATAAACAATGGTAGCGAAGAAAATAGTAATATTCCAATAGCTAATGCAGGTGTCATGACTCATTTAAAGAATAATGCTACTCACATTAAGTGGATAATAGACTCAGGAGCAACTAATCATACGATATCCAGTCCTGAGGTGTTACGTAACTGTAAAAGGATCCCAGATCATGAGAAAAATTATGTTCACTTATCCACGACAATGAGCACAAGTTAATCATAGTGAAAAGTCACATGTCCTGAAAAATCAACTGATATCTGATATCTTATTACTCCCAGATTCCAAGTTCAATCTATTATCTGTCTCAAAACTAACCAAGGAATTACAGTGTTCAGTGAACTTCTTTCTTGATTTTTGTATATTCCAGAATCTCTACAATGTCATGGTAAAGAGGATTGGTAAAGAAGAACAAGAATTATACATTATGAAAGGGAACACAGCTAATCAAATGAAATTCCAATAAAACGGGCACATTGATCAACATGACATTATTAAGGGTTTTAAATTTCAAATACCAAAAATAAATATGAAGGGTTTCTTAAATAAGTCATGACAACTAATTCATGGGTAATGTAATGAACTTGCCAATTTATCTTATTTTATTTTCATCTTTAATGTTATAGTTTGTATGAACATATTATTATGTGTGACTTAAACTGGATTATGGTATTGCAAATGATATTTATTTTGGTTTTGCATTGAATTGATTGCGTGTTGTTATCCAATTTTGTGAATTATTGAAAAATTAGTGTATTTATTGCTAATATTTAAATGAAGTGTCAATGTAAGATATTGAAATCCTGGTCTAATGTTGGTGGTATTTGTGATTTTTTCAAAGTTAGCCCAATTAAATGATATTTGCCTACCAAAAGGTATATACTTTTGTACAGTCTAATTGTTCATACAATAA
The DNA here is from genome assembly GCA_025642045.1 of Solanum sejunctum. NCBI lineage: Eukaryota > Viridiplantae > Streptophyta > Magnoliopsida > Solanales > Solanaceae > Solanum > Solanum sejunctum. Next base: position 8,609,667 of record JAOTQJ010000099.1, on the reverse strand, counting down.
ATGATAATTTATTTGGTATAGTAATTGGTTCTGGTGGCCATAAATTTTTTAATCTGAAAAGCCAAAAACTTGATTTGAAAGTTGGTATAGTATTGGTGTTTAAATGGTTTATATGATGTGTCATAAGAAAATAAGTTACTGTATAGATTTAGACAATTTTGGTATAATAGCTGGTATAATTTTGGGTATTGTAATATATTTTTTCCAATATAAGACAGATGTTGTGTTGTGTAAGACAAAAAATTTAATTTGAAAATTGTTATAGTATTGGTGTTTTAATAGTTTACAAGATGTGTAATAGGAAACCTAGTTGGTATATGAATTGACATAAATTAAATTTTTTTAAAAAAGCAACTTTAACTAAAAAATTAAACCAATGGAATTGAAATTAACAAGAGCATAAAATCATTCATAGAAATATTACAAAAAACTTCATGACTTGGTTGTCCAAACACATCCAAAAACCAAAAAACACATCAAACAAACACCCCAAAGCATTGACCAATTTAACCACCACAACAAGAAGTCTATAACTTCATCCTTGGGAAATCTATACTCAAGTCACAATACTGCATTCATTGGTTCCAAGTATAGAAAATCTATTAAGAAAAGAATTATAACACCTGATAAAATTATCAAAATACCCCTACAGAAGAGATGTGGGCATAACACGTCTTCTCATACTCCGTTGAAAAATCTGAGACTAGATATGCGATCAGCATGAAACATTAAGTGGGGGAATGATCTTGGTTGATTTTTAGAGCTACTAGATTAAAAGATAATTTATAGGTCCAAAAACTAAAAATAGTGTTTGTATGTGACAGAGGTGCGGTAGCGGACTTGTACTTATTTTTTTAAATTTTTTTTGACGGGATTGGAAAAACTCGTTTTGAAAATTATTGAAAAAAATTTTGAGTTAAAATTTTTTTAAAATTCATAAGGGGTATTCCAGACAATTCTCAACCCCTCCTAAACTTAATACACGATCAAAATAGATCACTTTGAGAGTAAAATGGGTCTAAAATCCCGTTCTAAGTCCTTTCTAAGTGTTGGAGAAAGTTAGGGCTTGAGAGAGAAGAAGAGAGAAGCGTAGATTGGGGAACTCAAGGGAGAATTCTTGAAGATCGATCATTAAAGCTTTACCCCAGGTATGTAAGGCTAAACTAAAAGCATGAGATTGTTCTCTCATGTGCCCCATAGATGGTCATATTAGAGTTGAACATCTAATTAGTCTGCATACATGATTCTTGATGGGTTTTCTTGAAAATTATATTAATTGCATGTATTTTCATATGTTGATGATCAACATAAACTCTTTTTCTTGAATTGAATACTTTTCATGAGATATTGTGTAAGTCCTATATGTTAACTTTTGAACACAATCATAAATGAACCTAGGGATGGAGTCTAGAGCCTTGACTTGAGAATGGAGATTGTGATTATGATTAAAATGTGAGCAAGATGATGAGTTGATAGAACTTGATGGTCCTATGAGTATCGATAAATGAACTCTAATGAATTATCTAAACGATTGTTCCTAACTAATTGATCTAACCCTTGAGCTATTGATTGAGATGTTGAGTTGATGAGATGATGAGAGTCTCTATGAGACTGATTGAATGATAAGTACCTTCACGAGGCTGATTGAGATAGTTTAATTGGGATAGATTATCTTATGAGCATTGAGTTATAGGAGGAGTATCGAGCATCGAAAGAGTAGGAGTTAATCCAACTTGCACTTGTCAAACTACGTAGCCAAGTATAGGTGAGGATCAGGACCATCACATCACATCACATTATGTTGAGGTTCTCTCCGGATAGAAGTCCCTAAAACAATAGAGGACTTGTAGATTATCATCTCTATTTTTGACTTGTCTATTATAATTTCAATTCATTCCCTACCTGGAAAGTATAGATAATAGTGGCAACAACAGTGACTTATTGTACAATCACTAGCTCATAAGTGATTGTTTTTGGATAAGAGAAACTCCTAGAAAGTACCCACATTGAGTACTCTCAGTCAAGATGAGTTGAGTTGAATTGAGTTCTACTGAGTTGAGCTTGATTTGATTAATGAGGTTTGATTGGTTGGTGGGTCACTTGTCTACTATTTATTCTTGTTGTAGATAGACATTTGACTTGTTGATTGATTACTATTCTGAGTGGAGATTGTTATATACTATTCTATCTATTTCTATTCTCATTCACCTATTTTACAAATCGTACATTCCACGTACTGATGTTATTCGCGTTGCATTATTTTACAATGCAGATACATGAATTAGAGATTATCAATAGGCGCGTCATTGAGGATCCAGGACGTTCAACTGATTGGTGAACCGCCCTATTTTGGAGGATTCATTGTATTTATTTCATCTTGCTTTAGAGTTAGACTTGATTATCTTTGTTTTGATTGAGGTAGCCATGGTTCTATCATTGGTACCACTTGATAGTGATAGAGACTTTATAGACTAGAGTCAGATGTGAATTGCTAAGATTGTGAACTAGTTCTTTCTACTAGCCTTTTAGTATTATATTCGTTGAGATTAGATGATGATGTGTTGATTTACTTCCTTATGTCTTATGCTAATTTGTAGAGTTTATTGATTGAATGAATGTGATGAGGCCAAGTGGTTCACATAGGTACTAGTAATAATTTCTAGGTGCTAGCCACATCTTAGGTACCCTTTTGGGGTGTGACAAACTTGGTATCAGAGCACGAGTTCAAGAGTCCTAGGGAGTCTATGAAGTCGTGTCTAGTAGAGTCCTTATTATTGTGTGAACATCTTCACATCTATAATTTGGAGATTACAGGACATTTAGAATTGTTTCACTTCTTTCATATTCTAAATCATGCGATAGAATTATGCTCTATGAAAGATTCTCTTCTAATTCATGCTTTACACGTTGTAGAGTTGTGATCATGCCTCCCAGAAGAGCCTTTAGAGGCAGAGGATGTCCCGCCAGGCAAAATGTTAACTCACCTGAGCCTTAAGGACATGAGAAGCTCGTGGAACCAGCTATCCCTGTTGAACAGACCCACAAAATGAGGTTTCCAACGCTAAGCTACGCCGGGCTATTCAGACTCTAGCCCAGGCTGTCACAACACCTGCTGCGAGATAAGGAGCGGGTAGACAGGATGCATATGACACATCTAGAGTTTGGGAATTCTTGAGGATGAATCCGCCTAAGTTCCCTGAGTCTGCATCCTTTGAGGATCCTGAGAACTATGTGGAGGAGCTTCAGAAAGTGTTCCAGGTGATATATGTGGCTTTTGTTGATAGAGTTGAACTGGCTGCTTACTAACTTAAGGGTATGGCCAGACTTTGGTTCGACCAATGGAAGAAAGGTAGAGGAGAGGATGCCCCAGTGCTGACTTGGGCAATGTTTGAGGAAGCTTTCTTGGGGTGTTTCTTCCTAAGAGAATGAAGAGAGGCTAAGATAAGAGAGTTCTTGAACTTGAAATAGGGCTCTATGACTGTGTAAGAGTATGAGTTAAAGTTCACTCAACTATCTGGATATGCTCCAAACATGGCTACTGATATAAGGGGGAGAATGGGAATGTATATGGATGGGCTGAACAGAGGGCCAAAGAGAGATGGGAGGGAAGTGATGCTTTTAAGTGATATGGACATTGGGAGACTGATGACCTTTGTACAACAAGATGATAAGGAGAGGCAGCATGATAGAGAAGAGTTCATAAGTAAGAAAGCTAAAATATCTAGCCATGAGGTTGGTAAGAAGGGTAATGGAAGCAGATTTTAGACGGGGCCAACACCATCATCTGCTAATAGACCTGCGCCTAGACTCAAGAATGATCAGATGTCCCAGAATGTTCAAACCCATGGGTCTCAATCACAAGCCAATGTGGCTCAATATTCACTGGGTAAGCCAACATGTGGTAAGCGTGGTAAATTGCACTTAGGGAAATGTCGTGAGGGGAGTAATGTATGCTATAAATATGGCCAAGTGGGTCACTATCAGAGAGAGTGTCCAAAGTGCATTGACCGGGCTCAATCTTCTGTAACAGTCTGGCCAGCTAAAGGAAACTGGAGAGGTACTACATCAGGTGCAAGCAGAGCCACAAATTATTTGTATGACATGGGTAGTCATCATGATCAAGAGAATTCCCTAAATGTTGTGACAGGTATGATTCGAGTCTTTTATCTTGAATGTTATGTTTTGATGGGTTTGAGTGCCACATTATCTTTTGTAACTCCTTATGTGGCAAGTAAATTTGATAGAGACATTGAGAGTCTTCTTGAGCCCTTTGATGTTTCTACTCTCTTGGGTGAGTCTGTTAGAGTTGAGAGAGTCTATAGAGCTTGTGTAGTGTCCATCCATCATAGGTATACTATCATTGATTTGGTTGAGCTAGAGATGAGTGATTTTGATGTGATCCTTGGCATTGATTGGCTCCAGGCTTCTCATGCCTTCATTGATATTAGAGCCCGAACCATTTGGAAGAACCCCAAAAACTGCTCAAAAGTGTGCCTCGAAATTTCCAAAATTTTAAATTTCATGTATCTCAAAATTCGCTTGCTATTTTGAAAATTCGACTCAATAGTCTTGTTTAGGGGGTCAAAATTAGATGAAAAAGGGTCTAACTCCGATTAAAGAGCATAAGACTAGTAATTACCGAATTCAAAAGTGTAATTTCCAGAGGGGTTTCCATGACCCCCTCACAACGCGCCACTGTGTAAAAGTGGACTATTTTTTTTAGCTCGATCCAAGACTTCTAAGTCTTGAGCCTAAGTGTTCCTAAATGCGTTTTTACCATACTTAGCCATATTTTACCCTTATATCATCCTAAACATTTCTCAATACTCACTCAAATACGTAGTCATATTTTTACTCCATAAACCCAAGTCCCAAACCCTCATCTCAAGCTAAGTTTCTCCTTTAAGGTTCTTCAAGCTTCAAGTCTCCATTTCCAATCTTTCGCAAGTTCATCTACAAGCTAAGGTATATGGGTTTCTTTCATAGGTTCCTTTTATCCATGATACCCAAGCCTCCTTTTACTTAAATTCCATGATTTAAAGTTGATTTACAAATAGGCCTTTCTTATTATGAAATTCACTGCACACTATGTTAAAGCTATGTAAAGTTGTGACTGTTTTGCTATGTTTAGAGCTATATATCTTTGACCTATTGTAAGATTTGATAAGGGGTTTTGATGTATATTGCTAGAGGGTGTTCCAAGGTGTTGATTGATGGTTTTACAGTGGATTTTCTTAAATGATTTCATCTCTATATTTCATGGTTTTATACTAGCATTATACACTCTCTAAGTGTTTGATAAAATGTCCGGATGTGGGTTCTTGAGAAGTTGAAGGTCCAAAGCATGAGATATAATATGATTGACTACATGATGATGAAATAAGCTTATGTATATGATATATTCTATATAAAATATTGCATTAGACTATGCCCAATCTGGGGGGACTAAGAACCCTAATAACCTAGATGGAGGTTTGTACTCATCAACCTAGGGAAGAGTTGGTACTTCTCTATCTGGTGATGGGGAAGGATCATCACTAACCTAGATGGAGGTTTGTACTAATCAACCTAGGGAAGCGTTTGTACTTCTCTACCTCGGTGATTGGGTGGCATTATCACCAACCTAGATGAGGGTTCGTACTCATCCGCCTAAGTGATGGGGCGGTATCATCACTAACCTACCAACGGGTTGAACATTTGAAAGTCTAGCTTGGTCTCTTCTATACATATGATATTCTATATGAGCATGAGTTACTTAAGCATATTTTACTTATGCATTGATCACACATGTCATATTGTTGTAGTATGCCTATAACCTATTGTTATGCATTTTGATTATGATGCTCAATTCTTGTTTGTATTGCATCCTACATACTTAGTACATTGAAACATACTAACGCATACTCTATGATTACATGATGTCACCATGTAAAAATTGGTGCCCAAGTTGATCATCCTCTTCCGCATAGCTAGTTCGGTGCTATTCAAGCTAGTTGGTGAGTCCTCCACTTCATGGATCTTAGTCTATATTTCTCCTACTATGTATTGAGACATTCTTCTTTATGGTCTATTTTGACTATGAGAGTGAGCCCGGTTACTTTGTCTTGGCCCCCGTTCTTATCTATGTATAGAGGTTTCTGTTGGATATGTTATGTATCTATGATATGTGCTTGACTCTTGTCTCTTGACTATGCTGATATGGAAGTGTTTTCCCTTAGCCCCAATTTCCCATTCTTTTATCTGTTGATGCTTGATTTGTCTCTTTCACGACCAAAGATGTGTAATAATGCTCTACGAGGCTTGCTTGGGGTCCCTTCAAGTTACCCTTGCGTCGTGTCACGTTTAGGCCCTTGGCTTGGGTCATGACAAACTTGGTATCAAAGCACTAGGTTTATAGATCCTCAGAGTCCAATACACTATGTCGATTAGAGTCCTATTCATGGTCATAGAAGAGCTGAAAGTCTAATGAGTCTACATACATGATTCTTGATGGATTTTCTTAAATATTATATGAATTGCGTGTATTTTCATATGTTGATGATCATCATAAACTTGTTTTCTTGAATTAAATAATTTCATGAGATATTGTATAAGCTCTATATGTTAACTTTTGAAAGCATGCATGAATGAACCAGGGATAGAGTCTAGAGCCTTGACTTGAGAATGGGTATTGTCATTGTGATTATAATATGAGCATGATGATGAGTTGATAGAACTTGATAGTCCTGTGGAGTCTCCATAAATGAACTCTAATGAATTGTCTAATCAATTATTCCTTACTAATTGATATAAGCCTTGAGATATTGATTGATATGTTGAGTTGATGAGATGATAAGAGTCTCTATGAGATTGATTGAATGATGATTGCATCTATGAGGCTGATTGAGATAGTTTGATTGGGATGAATTTTCTTATGAGCATTAAGTTTTAGGAGGAGTGTCGAGCATCGAAAGAATAGAGTTAATCCAACTCGCACTTATCAAACTACGTAACCAAGCATAGGTGAAGAATAGGGCCATCACATCACATTATGTTGAGGTTCCCTCTGGATAGAAGTCCCTGAAATAATAAAGGATTTGTAGATAGCCATCTCTATTTTGGACTTGTCCATTATGGTTTTGATTTATTTCCTACTTAGAATGTACAGAATGATTGTGGTAATAATGATGACTTGTTGTACAATCGCTGGCTCATAAGTGATTGTTGTTGGATAAGAGAAACTCCCAAAAAATTTCCACATTGAGTACTCTGAGTCGACATGAGATGAAATGAGTTGAGTTGAGTTCTATTGAGTTGAGATTGATTTGATTAATGAGATTTGATTGGCTGATGGGTCACTTGTCTAGTCTTTATTCTTATTTTAGATAGACATTTGACTTGTTGATTGGTTACTACTCTGAGTTGATGATTGTTCTATACTATTCTACTTGTTTCTATTTTCATTCAGCTATTTTATATACTATACATCTATGTACTGACATCATTCAATACTATATCTATGATGCAGATACAGGGATTAGAGCTCATCAATAGGTGCATCATTGAGGATCTAAGGTGTTCATCTGATTGGTGAGCTTTCCCTACTTCAGAGGATTCATTATATTTATTTCATCTTGCTTTAGAGTTATACTTGATTAGCTTTATTTTGGTTGAGGTATCAATGGATCTATCATTGGCACTACTTGATAGTGATAGAGGCTTCATAGACTAGAGCCGGATGTTGATTGTTAAGATTATGAGTTAGTTCATTCTACTAGCCTTTTATTATTATATTCTTTTAGACTAGATGATGATGTGTCCATTTACTTCCTTATGTCTTTCACTGATTTGTAGAGTTTATTGATTGAATAAATGTGATGAGGCTAAGTGGTTCGCTTGGGGACTAGCAATAGTCTCTAGGTGCCAGCCAAGTATTGGGTACCCTCCCAGAGAGTGACAGGAATGGTCTCTTGCCTGTCCGTTGATGAGAGCAAATTTATCCAGGTTGATGAATTCAAGTATGTATCATTTTTTTCTCCAAAATATTCTTGGGCTTATTGCAGCTGCGAAAAAAACTTCAGCGTAGAAAATATGATAATGATATTGGAATTGCTTAGCAAAAAACTTGAAAATGAAAAGAGGATGGAGTCAAAACATCTAAAAACAAAGAATAATATCATTCAAACAAACAATATTTTTTGGAAAATCAACAAAAAACTGAAAATAAAAAAAAATAAAGTCAGTTTACCTGGAAAAAACAAACATATTATTGTGCTTTTGAACTTAAGGCTCTTCCTAATAGGTGTTCCTTCCATTGTGAAATTTACACTAAGTTGAAAGGGGAACTTTTTTTAAAAAAATAAGAACTTTGCATGGGTCAGAGAAACATCTAAAAATCATAATAACATCATTCAAACAAATAAATTTTTGTTTGAAGATGAGCAAAAAACAAACAAACAAAAGGCATGATTAGGTTTACCTTGAATCTGAACGGTTTCCTTCAGAGAATGGAAGACAGAATAGTGCTTTTAATGTCTAAAGGTATTGTAGAAGCAACAATAAACTCCTTTTCCTTGGAAAATGGTAAAAAGTCTGATGATTCAGTTTCTCTTTGCAAGTCTGGTGATATTCAAAGCAATCAAATCAAAGAAATTGATTTGAGTGGCAGTGGAAAAGAAAAACCGTGATTTAATATATAAAAAAGTAATAAAAATAAACTACTTTTACCATAAATGCAGTACAATTTAATAAAAGGTAATGCATAGATTCTCACATGTACTCAACATATTTAAATAGTGGCATAGTTTAGTAATTTAAGTGTTATTTTGATAAATAAAAAAATTCTTATTACTAAGAGTCTTAAAGTGTATAGATTTATAAGTTTTCCTTCAAACAACCCTCTTAAATTGATGCACATAAGTCATATGTACCGAACTTGTTACAAATGTAACTCATACGAGAACCAATGAGAGACTTGGTGAAAATATTTGTAAGTTGATCACTTGACTTTACAAACTTTGTAACATTATATCCTATTAATATCTTTTCTTGGACGAAGTGACTCTCCATTTTAATGTGTTTAGTCCTCTCATATAATACATGATTTGATGCTATATGAAGGGTTATGTGATATCACACATATGTTCCATTTGATTGATTTCTCCAAATTTAATTCCCTGAGCAATTTTTTTTAATCCTAATTAACTCACAAGTCGCTGCCATTATTGCACGATATTTTACTTCTGCACTAGATCGGACAACCATATTATGTATCTTACTAATCGAGGATATCAAAGTCATATTAAAACACAATGTTCATATGTAAAACATCTATCGGAAGATGATCTTTCTATCAACATTTGTATATCCAATGCTCTGCTCATGACCTTGATCCTTAAAGACTAATTCTTTGCTTCGAGTTAACTTTGTTTACTGTGGAACACAAATAATTGCATCACAATGATTGTCATAGAAGGAGTATTCGTAAATTGATTTACACTACTTACAAGAAAAGAAATGTCAAGTTTAGTCACCATGAGATTATTTAACTTACCAATTAGCCATCTATATCTACTAAGACCACTGAGTGGCTCCCCTTTTCTTGATAGTAGTTTTGTATCCTGATATATAGGAATGCCAATGGGCTACGTTCCATTATTCTTATTTTCTCAACATTGATTGCATAAACAGAATGACAACCAATAGTAGATTTACCTAAAAGAAGAGGAATAAGCTCTCAAGTATCAATTGTATGTAAAGCAAACATCTCATAACCTATTGCTATTTTGGATGAAAAAGTGCTTCACTTGTAGACTTAGAGATATAAATAGAGAATAAAAATGATACAAAAACATATTAGGTTAATGATAGACGATGATAACTTCAGATAGTACAATGGGAGATAGTATTACAAGTTGACAATATACCTTTATGATGTGCAATCAGTAGTTGATTAAGAGGAGACAAGTTGCAGTACGTACAAGGTTTTGTGCAAGGCATGAATCATCTATACTTGACCCTGGATGTGAACAATGATGATAAGTCAAGAGTGGTGGTATTGTGGATTGAAATATAGAAGTACCTGTGCATTCTTTTTAAGTCATTATAAGTATCTTAGAAATAGTTGGATGATTAGAAGAATATGTAAACGTGGAGACTCAAAAATATGGCATCAGCTGAAATAAGGTAATGAGGAAGATTTGGTGAATAGTAATGATTACCCATTTGAACCCGAAAATCAAGAAAGACTCATTGGCATCTAATATAACTTTCTTGGAGCTATGCTATAAATAGAACATGTGCTCCAATTAACATAAGAGGAAAAAGAATACAAAGGTGACTGAGAAAATAATAATCAATAAGGAATTTGATTCAATCACCAACTTAATTATTATCTAAGACAAGTCAAAAAGGATCTAAAATATTCAAGAAGTGTAGAGAATTGAATCGAGATCTCTAAAATGAGTGTTCTAGAGAGAAAAATCTAGAAATATTCTAGAAAGCGTAGTTCTGGAGTTAAGGAGGAGCACTTTAGAATAGAATAAAAAATACCCTTAGATTATTCCATCATCACCTATAAATAAAGGTGGTTATACGATTTGTAATCAATCAAGTGCAAAAGAGCAAGTAAGAAAACAAGAGTGAGTGCTCAAAAGAGTGTTGTTGAAGCAAGCAATGAGTGATGAAGATTGTAAGATTGAAGTGGGTCTTTACTTTGGTATAATAAAATCCAAGTTGTGACCAACTGATTGTGTTCATCGACAACAATATTTAACAAGTAGCATAAAATCCTAATAAATAACAAGCGAGATAGCGACTCAAAGAAGATAATACAAGCTATTATTAGAGGCTACAAGTTGCGAGGCACTAATCAATGACGGATTTTTTAAACACTCTAACAACATCGAGAAGCTCAATGCAAGCAACTATGGATCATGAATCATGAGAATACAATATTACTTTCTTGACCTAGAACAATGAGATATAATTGGTGACTCAGACACTACATTACCAACAGATGTTGAGGCCATTAGAAGGTGGAAGGCTGAAGTTGGAAAGGCTATGTATGTTATCAATATAACAATTGATAATAAGTTCCTGCAATGAATTAAGAAGGCCAAGACACCCAAAGAGGCTTGGGACACATTGACAATGATTTTTACAAAGAAGAATAATATGATATTACAAAGGCTTAAAATTGAGCTTTTGCTGATCTCACAATAAAATATGATGATCAGTCAACACTTCTCAAAGGTAAAATCTTTATTTGATAAAATATTAAAATTAGATCTAGAAAATGCTTTTCACAGAGAAACAAATGAGAAGAATCATTATTCATGGTCTAAGGTCAGAGTATAAAAAGCATAATTACAGCCACACGAAAATCCCAATTCATTGAGCCTTTCTGAGTTAAAAATGAAAAAGATTTTGAGAAGCCATTATCAAGTCTCTTTATTAAAAATAAAGATAAGGTGATTTTAGTACAGACAAGATTATCAAAAAAGGTTTAAGGAGAGAAGATCACAGCTGAGGGAGATTAGAACATTCAACATCAAGAAGAAAATAATATAATACGCAGACAAACCAATGCTTCGACAATCGGCAAATAGAGAAGTGCTTGAATTGTGGAAATAAAGGACAGTACACTAGAGATTGTTCGTACAAGAAAGCTAAAGGCAATGTAGCTACTTTTTCATAAATCCAGCAAGAAGAAGAAGAAGAAGAATGAGACTTTGAGACCTTATATGCAGTTGTAGAAACAATCAACATGAAGAGCTTGCCATCTCTCACCCTATCGAAAAAGATGATCTTTCACTTACAACTATAAATAAGAAGCTGGTCAATTATGAGCATAATTAGATTGTTGTTTCGGACTGTTCCAATCACATGATCTATGATGAAAAAAAACTAATTGACATGAGCAAATATAAAGGCGATCGAGTAGTGGTGATGAAAAATAATTAAAGAATACCAATAACTTACATTGACAAGATGGTTTTTGTGCCTTGTCCACAGCTTGAGACAAGTGGAGCTTCACAATGTCTGCCATGCTCCATGTATGAAGAAGAACTTATAATATGTGTCACAACTAACAGCTTTAGAAAATTATGTTATGTTTGAGATGAATAACATAAAGGTATATCAAAGCTTGAAAGTAACAAGCTCACTAAACAAAGAGGGAAAAATATTAGAGTTAATGTATGTCACACCAACCAAAATAATTGATATGGTGCTTGATAAAGCACCAACATATTAGTACAATGAAGTCTCTGTATCAAATTCAAGGCTATTAGAGCAAGAGCTACAAAAATTGAAAAAGAAGTAGAGAACATGGTAGACACTAACAAGAGGAAAGAGGAGAATCGAATCACTTGCGCTAGAGATATCTCCAAAAAAGGAAAAAAAGAAATTATGAAAAATTAGATCTTGTAAAACTCAAGATGTGTTGCAAGAAAAAGTTCATAGAGTATTACAAATATAATGAAGGAGCCTTATAAGACCAAAATATCTAGATGTTGAGTATATAGATATAACATTAGCAGAGGTGGTCAATATAAAAAAGACTACTACTACCTTCAAAGAAGCTCCAAAGCATAACGATCAAAATAATCTAACAAATATATATATCCTCCAAGGTCATAGACAGCATGCTGCTTGCAGAGTTTCAAAAAATCGCTCACAGTGGACGTAAATAAAAAATGAAGTTGGTGTTAAAGAGGGCGCGTTAAGAGTTCATTATCAACTTAATTATTATCTAAGACAAGCCAAGATGAATCAAGAATATTCAAGAAAGAGAAGAATTGAAGGAAGATATCTAGAATGAGTATTCTAAAGAAAACGTTTAGAAATATTTCAGAAAGGGTAGTTCAAGAGTTAAGTAGTTAGAGGAAGAGTTAAGTAATTGGAGGAACATTCTAGAATAGAGTAGATAATACACTTAGCTAGATTCTTATTTCACCACCTATAAATATAGGTGGTTCATTTGAGTTATAATCAACTAAATGCAAAAGAGAAAGTAAGAAAGCAAGAGTGAATGCTTAACTAGAGAGTGTTGTTGAAGCAAGCAACAAATGAGTGATCAAGATTGTAAAACCAAAATGGGTCCTTACTTTGATATAATAAAATCCAAAGTGTGACCAATTGGTTATGTTTGTCATTTGCAATATTCAACAGGTATTGTGTCACCCCAAAAATTTAATGGAACATGAGATTGGATGAGAAGAGTATGAGAAGTCTTGATGAGGGAGTAAAAGTGACAAATAAACAACCAATGGAATGAGTTTCATATAAGTGTGAGCTGACGGTACGGAAGATTCATCACTTGAGAATTTTTGGTTTTCGTGGCCTGTGGAAGTTTCATGATGTTCACTTCTTCAACTAATATGGAGGGCCTTTTCCTTTGACTTTCGGATGAACAATATGTAAAAAACTAACAGGTTACTGACGATTAGTACATTTTGCGAAAAGATGGAGTGAAACTATTGCACAAGAAACTTACCATTGGCCAAGGGGACATGTACTGGTCGTAATAAGGTGAGACCATGAAGCTCAAATCAAGGATCAAATCCATGAGCACAACCATGACTCATGGTGCACTAGACGACTTGTGAATGCACCTATCAGGGAACATAATGTCACAAAATGATTAAGGTAACACTTCACGAGATCCACCACAACTCGTGGTGCACTGGGCAAGTCTTGTCTAGTCATGAAGCTGCTTGTGAACATGTTTTTCCAAACATTAGCTAGTATGGGGACATATTGATGGGCGTTTTGAAAGCTATAGGATATGCCCATAGTGCATCATTAGTTTCCTTGCCTAGTCGGTGAAACGACCCCAAAAAGTACCCGAATATGTGCCCCCAAAATACTCAAAATTATAATTTTTATATGTATCAAAATTCATACGTGATATGACTTCATATTCTTGATTAGAGGGTCAAATTTACTAGGAAATGTGTCTAACCCTAATTTTAGAGCAAACGAATTACAATTTTATTTTCTCAAATTTTTGATTTCTAGAATTGATCCACGAAGGTGCTGCGACATATAGCCATCACGGACCTGTGTAAATCTATCCTCCATGATAGGTCTATATCGTGGATCAGATGCAAACTTGTGTATTTTATTGCCAAAGATTTTTATCTCGGTTCAAGGCTTTTGGATCTTGGGCCTAAGTCTTCCCATGCATAAAAGTATATATCCTTAGTCATATTTCACCTTCATATCATGCAAGGCATTCCCCAATACTCTCTCAAACACTTAGACAAATATTTCACCCTAAATTCAAGTCCCAATACTCAATCTGGATCTTAAGGTTTATATTCAAGCCTCAAGTCTCTATTTCCAATCCTCTTCAAGGATTCTCTAAAGTCAAGGTATGTCGCTTTCAACCATTGCCTCCTTTCACCCATGGTGCCCAAGCTTTCTTTTTACACAAATTTCATGTTTCTAAGTTGATTTTACATAAGAGTTTTCTTTTATGAATTTGACCATGAACTATGTTGGGGTTTTGTAAAAGTGTGATTGTTTTAACATGTTTTGACCTATAAATCTTGGATCTATATTGAGATTTGATAAAGGGTTTTGATGTATATTGTATGATGGTATTACCAAGTATTGGTGAGATGAATTATTTCAAGATTTCTTGCATGATTTCACTTTTTAATTGCATGGTTTTACACAAGCATTACACACCTACCAAGTGTTTGGTAAAATGTCCAGTTTAGGGTTCTTGGCCATTGATGTTCTATTGAATGACCTATGACTTTATTATGATGAAATTATGCTATAAATGTGTTGATTTCATGAAAAGTTTCTGTAGTATTGGAAGTTAATCAATTGCCTCGTCCGGGAGGTAGTAGGCCCAAACTACCATGTTAGGGAGTATGTACCTCAATTGCCTCGCTCGGGAGGTAGTAGGCCCGTACAACCATGTTGGGGAGTTTGTACCTCAATTGCCTTGCTCAGGAGGTAGTAGGCCCGTGCAACCATATTGGAGGGTTTGTACCTCAATTGTCTCACTCGGGAGGTATTAGGCCGATACAACCATGTTGGGGGGTTTATACCTCAATTGCCTTGCTGGGGAGGTCGTAGGCCCGTGCAACCATGTTGGGGATTTGTACCTCAATTGCCTCGCTTAGGAGGTAGTAGGCCGTACAAGCATGTTGAGGGGTTTGTGCCTCAATTGTCTCACTCGGGAGGTAGTAGGCCCATGCAACCATGTTGAGGGGTTTGAACCTCAATCGCCTCGCAAAGGAGGTGGTAGGCCTTGGTTTCTAATAATGGTCTCTTCCTATATATGTAATATATTCTATGTAAGCATATTTTACTACAAACATCATTCATGCATATCATGTTGTTATATGCTCCTTTATTGCCTAAATATGTATTTCGATTATGCTGCCTATCTCTTGTTCATTGCATTATACATACTTAGTACATTTAAATGTACTAACACATACTCTATGCTTACATGATGTCACCATGCAGGAACTGGAGCGCCACTTGATTATCCTCCTCCTCCATGTGACTATTATGATTTCTCTACAAAGAAAGTGGTGAGTCCTTAACGTCGGGGACAATATTTTGATCATATGCTATGTATAAAGACTTTCTTTCCTTTTATTATGTTTGACTATGAGGGTGATCCCGGTTGCTTGTCTTTTCCCTTGCTAAATTCTATGCCTAGAGGTGTTGTCGGACAAGATATGTATAGAAACTATGACTCTTGACTCTCTTGACTCTATGATGTTTTATGCTATGAAAGATGTCCCTTAGCCCCGGTTATCCCTATTTACTATCTCTTGTTGTTATTTTATTGCTTTCACGACCAAGGATGTGTAATGATATGTTAAGAAGCTTGCTTTGGGTCCCTTTAGGTTTATTATGCGTTGTGTCACGTCTAGGCCCTAGGCTTGGGAATGACAAACTTGGTATCAGAGCACTAGGTTATTAATGGTCCTTGGCATCCAACACACCACATCAATTAGAGTCTTATTTATGGTTGTATCGTGCACCACAGCTATGAGTAAGAGGCTATGAGATGTTTTACAAAATGTTTCCCTTCTTCTTACTCTATGTCATGCTATAGAAGTTAAGGTAAGGATATTCCCCCTAATGATTATTCTTTGCTATGCTAGATCATGCCTAACATAAGAGAAAGAAGAGCCCACACACTAGAGGAGCAACCGGATCATGGAGAGTTCAGAGATGCTCCCACCTTGCTTGCAAAAGTTGTATCTAATCAAGCCAATCAAGGGGCCCAATCCCCTCATTTTCCTACTATGGCATCCCGAGTGAGAGACTGTATGAGGATGAACCTACCAGAGTTTAATGGATCTAAGGTAGATGAGGACCTCCAAGAATTCATGGATAAGGTTTACAAGGTGTTATCCATTATGTGTGTGAGGTCGGAAGAAAACGAAGAGTTGGCAGTTTACTAACTAAAAGGGGTGACTCAAATTTGGTACACTTAATGGAAGGAGGAGAAGGGAAACAACAATGTGACTCTTTGGGAGGCGTTTAAGGCAGCTTTCCTCAACCAATTCTTCCATCTTGAGCTTAGGGAGGCCAAATTGGTGGAGTTTATGAACTTGAAGCAAGGATCTATGAGTGTGAGGGAGTATGCCCTTAAGTTCAGCGAACTCTCAAAATATGCTCCACACAAGTTTGTCGACCCAAGGTCTAGAATGAATAAGTTTGTGATGGGTATTTCCAATTTGGTAAGTGAAGAATGTCGTACCGCTATGTTGATTAATGACATGGATTTGTCCCGCTTGATGACTTATGACAAATAAGTAGAGGGGGAGAAATTGAAAAAGAGAAGGGGACATGAGTCTAAGAGGGCCCATCTTAATGGTAAGTTCCAAAGTCACAAGGGTACCGATTCACCAAGGCCAAGGGTCTTCTCATGTTCCTAGTGGGAGATTTGCCAATGACTACCCAAGGCCCCAAGAGGGTAGTGGCGTGATGCCTAGGCCCATGTGTCCAAGATATGGTAAGGGTCATGGTGGCCCATCCTTGAGGGTTACTAATGCTTGCTATAGTTGTGGGGAAGTAGGCCACAAGATGATGGATTGCCCACGTAATTGCAACAAGGGTAAGAATGTACCTCCTCAAGGCCAGGGTGCTAATGCAGTTCCTTCGAGGGGAGGAGATCAACAAGGTGGTGCCCCAAGGCATAATTAGTTTTATGCTTTACATAGGAGGCAAGTGGTTGACGAGGTGCCTAATATCGTCACTGGTATGTTAAAAGTCTTTAATTTTGATGTGTATGTATTAATAGACCTAGGTGCCACTCTTTCTTTTGTTACTCCTCTTATTGCCAAAAAGTTTCATGTTGAGCCCAAATTGTTGTGTGAGTATTATGAGGTGTCTACTCCTATTGGTGCATCTATTGTTGCTAGAAAGGTCTATAAAAATTATCCCATTTGTATCTTGCATAAAATATTGCCTTGTGATCTTGATGAGTTGGATATGGTTGATTTTAATGTCATTCTTGGGATGGATTGGTTGCATACATACTACGCCTCTATTGATTGTAGAACTCATAGGGTCAAATTCTGATTCCCAAATGAACCGTCCTTGAGTGGGAGAGTTATAATGTGGTGGTTAAGGGTAGGCTCATTTCTTACATTAAAACCCAAAAGTTGTTCTTTACAGGGTGTCTCTATCATCTTGTGAGAGTTAGGGATGTTGAATCCAAAGTCCTTCCCATAGAGTCGGTTTCAGTGGTAAATAAGTTTCTTGATGTCTTTCCAAATGACCTTCCTGGTATTCCTCCCGAAAGGAAAATAGACTTTGGATAGACCTCCTCCTGAATATTCAATCCAATTCTATTCCCTCTTATCGTATGGCCCCAATAGAGTTAAAAGAGTTAAAGGAGCAATTAAGGGACTTGTTGGATAAGGGTTTTATGAGGCCTAGCCAATCACCTTGGGGTGTACCAATGATGATTGTCAGGAAGAAGGATGAGTCTCTTAGAATGTGTATTGACTACCAGCAACTTAATGGGGTCACCATCAAGAATAAGTATCCTCTACCAAGAATTAATGATTTGCTTGACCAACTTCAAGAGGCTGGCCACTTCTCCAAGATTGATCTTCAATCCGGATATCACTAAGTAAGGGTGAGGGAGTGTGACATTTCCAAGATGGCCTTCCGTACTAGATATGGGCATTATGAATTTGTGGTTATGTTTTTTGGGTTGACCAACGCATCAACAATCTTCATACATCTTATAAATAGGGTCTTTAACCCTATCTTGATTTATTTGTAGTGGTTTTCATTGGTGATATGTTGATCTATTCTCATAGTGAGGAGGAGTATGTGGCTCATTTGAGAGTAGTGCTACAAAGATTGAGGGAAGAGAAGTTATATGCTACATATGAGGGGTAAGAATTTTGGTTGAAATAGGTTGCCTTTCTAAGTCATATGGTGTCGAGGGATGATATTAAGGTGGATCCTAAAAAATCTGATGTGGTTAGGAATTGGCCTAGACCATTGACCCTATTGGAAATTAGAAGCTTCTTGGGCTTAGTCGGTTACTATTGGAGGTTTGTGAATGGTTCACTTCTATTGCTTTTCCCATGACTAAGTTCACTCAAAAGAAGGGTAAGTTTGTGTGGACCAATGAGTATGAAAGGAGCTTCCAAACGTTGAAGGATAAGCTTGTCTTCACTCCTATCTTGTCTCTACTAGAAGTGTTGGAAGAATATGTTGTGTATTGTGATGCCTCCTGGATTGGTTTGGGTTATGTGTTGATGTAAATGGTAAGGTTATATAGCCTAAGCTTTTGGGCAACTCAAAGTGGATGAGAAGAATTATCCTACTCATGATCTTGAATTGGTTGCCATGGTTTTTTCTTTAAAAATTTGTCATTATTATTTGTATGGGATCCGTATTGATGTGTTCACAGCTCACAACGGCCTCCAATGTGTGTTCAATCAAAACAATCTCAACTTGAGGCAAAGAAGGTGGTTTGAACTTCTTAAGGATTATGATATGAGTATGCATTATCATATCAATAAAGTTAATGTTATGGTGAATGCTTTGAGTAGGGTGTTTATGGGTAGCCTAGCTCATGTTGATGGTGGGGGCAAAGAGGTGGTTAGGGAGATTCACCGATTTGCTAGATTGGGGGTCAGGTTGGAAGAGCTTGATAATGGTGGCATTATGATTGTTGATGGTTCAAAGTCTTCCTTGGTTGATGAGGTGAAAGCAAAACAAGATCTTGATCCCTCCTTGTTACAAGTGAAGGCCTTAATGGAAGAGGGCAGGGTGGAGGTTTTCTCCTAAGGAGTAGATGGTTCCCTTAGGTACCAAGGTAGGTTGTGCGTGCCTTGTGTTGATGACTTGAGGAAGAATATTCTTGATGAGGCTCATAATTCTTCCGATTTTATCCACCCCAGTTCTACCAAGATGTATAAAGATTTGAGCGATGTATTTTGGTGGGAAGGTATGAATAAAGCCATTGCAAAATTTTTTATCTGGTTGCCATAATTTTCAATAATTTTCAATAAGTCAAAGCTGAACACCAATAGTAGGGTGCCCTAAATGATGTGTTATCAAAATATAACACATTTGGTGACTGAAACAAGGGACTTTGTGAGTTCTTAAAGCAACTTTTTATGGTTTTGATGTGTTTTTTTGTTGATATTGTAGAAAAGTTAGGTTGGCATGATTTTGAAATAAAGTTACCAATTTTTCTGAAGCATAGGCCATACGAGACTACCTACGAGTCGTAGCGTATGTCATAGTAAGAAAAAGAGACCAAAAAATTAGAATTTTGGCAAGTGAAGGTCGCTCCTACGAGGACATCCTACGAGTAGTAAGACACACTATGACTCGTATAGGTGGACTCATAGCAAGACTCAGAAAGCCAAAATGTTAGACCAAAAACTAAAGACCAAGACTATGAGATGAACATATGAGTCATAGCCCAACCAATGACTTGTACCAGTGGGTCATACCTGTTGAGTCAAAGATGCCAAGAACCTGATATGAGACCCTAATTACGACTCGTAGCTCACTCTATGAGTCGTATTTGCAAGACATACTAGCTATCAACTGCCTTTTCTGCATAACTTTTAGGGTTTATTTGTACACATAATAAATACTTTAAGTTAGGTTTTCATGAGATAGCAGACATCTTATAGTCTTAGAAAATTACTATTGAATATTCTCTCAAATTATGTTCACTTGGAAAATCCATTTTAGGGATTGCAAATCTTGTGCTATATACTTTGGATATCTATCAAACTTGTGGGTTTTGCAACTTGTGGTGTCTTCACTTTTCATTGTGTTGGTTACACTCTCAACTATGTCTATTATTTGCATTTTTGTGTGTTTTCCCTTAGCCATGAGTAGCTAAGCACCCACAACTTGGGGTTGTGGGAACCATAGGTAATTGACTTGAGATAACATAGGTTTATTGTATTTCTATGATTGAGGTTTTGCATGTATTATCTATTTTCCTTCATTATTATTGTTGTTTGGCCAACACCAAACCCTGCCTACTATCACGATCCCGACCAAGGTAGTGATGAATAGGAAAAGGGAAGTAGATGACAGAATTTGATTGATGTATTATCATCTAATCAACCAAGCCTGACCAAGGGGAGGTTGGTTGGGACAATAGGTAATGGTTAGTTGGCCCACCATGGTTGTCGACCAAGTGCCATGGTAAAATTCGACCTTCACCTTCACAAGAGGGATGGAAGAACCTAAGTTATCATCCTGCACACAAATCACCAATTGTAGTTATGTTATCTGGGTAACTAAGTTGACGAACCATGGGAAACACAATTCCTAAGTTATCCCCAAAATTGAGTGTTTCCTCGTGTCATAGGTAGTATTTGTTTTATTTTGTTTTTGAATCACAAACCTCCCTCCATTTAGAGATTTTAGTTATTGATGCTTGAAATGTTTAGTAGTGAAGTTTTGTAGTCAAGACTTGTATTCCCTATGGATTCGACTCTAACCTTCGGATAGGTTAATTGCTGACAGCGACTGTTTTCTTATTGAGCATGAACATCATAAAAAATTATGGCGCCATTGCCAGGGAATACAACTAGGTTTTGATTTGACTTCACTGTTAGTTAGTTCTAGTGTTGATTTTTGAACTCTCCTATATTTTACTTTTACTGTTTGTTTTTATTAGTTAATTTTAGGTCTAGGTTAGCTAGCACTATGACTGAATCCAAGTTCTACATTGTAAGTGACTTGTTGGAAACTTTGTAGAGGAGAGCTCTATTCTATAGGAAAGAGTCCGAAGATCCCCAAATCCATCTACAAAATTTCACCCAAACATTGAGGCGGGTCCTTGGGAGAAGACATCCCGCTTGGGAGGCCATGGCTCTTCAGGTTTTCCCTATGACTCTCTGGAGTGAAGCTGCGGAATGGTGGTTAATTCTCCTATATGATGTTTTCTCTAACTAGGAGAAAGTATAGAGAGTCATCCTTATGAACTTCTATAAGAAGTCCAACAAGCAAATGCTATAGAACAACATCTGTAATTTCAAAAGAATGCTAGGAGAACCTTTGGTAGTGGCTTGGGAAAGGTATAAATAGTGCTTGGCAGCAAATCAGAACCATGGTCTGACAGATGATGAATTGGCGGCTAGCTTATACCAAGCAGTAAGCTCTGAGAAACAAGGGAAAGCTGATGCATTGTTTAAAGGGGACTGTTGGGAGCTTGTAAGATGACCATTTAATACGATTACTGAGAGTATGGATAATCTATCTGCAGTTGCCCAAGTCTGCCAACCCTTTCAAGAGCAAGCCGGACCATCTGCTAGTGTATCCACGGGAGCCTCAGGTAAATCCAAAAGCAAAAATGTTACACATTCGATGAGACCACCATATAACTTTGTATCACTGATAA
The DNA here is from genome assembly GCA_025642045.1 of Solanum sejunctum. NCBI lineage: Eukaryota > Viridiplantae > Streptophyta > Magnoliopsida > Solanales > Solanaceae > Solanum > Solanum sejunctum. The sequence continues at coordinate 8,587,802 of JAOTQJ010000099.1, read as the reverse complement.
AGTAATTCAAATTGAGCATATGTTTGAACAAGTCCTGATCAAGGTGAATGAACAAGATGACATTGTCTGGGAGATAAAGTTTGATGTCCTCAAATGTAACTACAAAGTGGAACAACAAACTATATCAATGCAAAGGCTTGGAGATAGGATAGAGTAGCTCACTGAGAAGCTTGAGGAGGTGCAGGATGAGAAACAGAGGATTGCACAGAGCAACAATGAGACCCATGGAGAACTCTAATTATCTATGATGATAAAGTTGAGCCACAACGCTAAACAAGGCGCTTCTTGGGAGGAAACCCAACATCCTTTTTGTGTTGGTTTGTTTTGAGACATTTTATCATATTTAACTTGTTAATTAATGATTTAATATTGTGTTGTGATTGTTGAGACTTTGAACCAGTTATATCAATTGGCATTTTGGTGTATTTTAAGTAATAGGTTGTAGGAACAAACCAAGAACTGAAGAATGGAAAAATTATGCTTGGATGCAGCTTCTACGAGTGGACCTATGAATTGTAGTGAATGTTATGACTTGTAATCATGCCTTATAGAGGAAAACAATGAGTACTAGAAGCTGCCACACACACTACGAGCCAACCTTATGATTCTTAGGGTCCCCTACGAGTCATAAGTGGAGTTCGTAGTGCTTAGGTATAAAATCGTAATTTTCCTAAGTGTTGGGTCTGCAAATAGATCAGGACCTATGAGTTGTATGACTTTATACGACTCATAGTTAGGGTCTCATAAGACTAATCTGCAAAATTTTAAAGCACGAATCATTTTGAATATTAAGAGACTAATGTCTCTTGACTCTTCATGCCCCTTCATGAAGAATCTCCTTTAAGTTTATAACTCCCACCATCATTCTCTTTCACTATTTCATTCATCTTTACATCTTTTACCCATTAAAATTCCCTAGCAAGTGAATTATGAACCAAGAACTCCTCTAATTTTTCTTCTTCTCATCATACATTCACATATTCATATGGTAAGTTCTCGCAGTTAAATTTGATTTATCTTTGAAAAATCCTTGTCTTATGGATGATTGAATGAAGGTCTCAGGATCATCATTAGCATAACCATGCAAAAGTTCCTCTGATAGTAAGAAGAATGTGGTATACAATTGCTTATGTCTTTGTAAAGGGTCGAGTCTTGAATTCTATCCTTATTTGATGATTTTGATATCTAATATTATCACCATTTGCTTTTGTTATGTACTTTATGGATCATTATTAAGATCACATGGGACTAAAATTATTGGGTTGAGGGGTCTTGTAGTTTTATTTTTAGTGTGCATTGATGTTGATAATCTTAGAGGAATTTTAAACTGTTAAGGAAAAATTCGTGTTTTATTTTGATACGTTTGGTAATGTAAGGTACTTATGTTTACTGTTGTATTGCCTATGCCTTTGTGTTTGTAACCTCTGACATTTTCCTATGGAAAGGTTAGATAAACCCTACGGGCTCTCTATTTTTTGGTACGAGGATGCACTACGAGTCGTAGGTCTCTCTACGAATTGTAGTGGCCCTTCATAGGAAGCAATAGTCATCCATGGTGCCTTAACCTCTTCCATATGAGATTCACCTATGACTTATAGCACCTATTAGAAGTCGTAATGGTGGTCTTATGGCCCAAATCTGAATTTTCAGAAATTCTCTGGAATGAGATATGAGTCAAATACTACGACTCGTAGGTAACCCTACAAGTCATACCTACACCTCATAGGTAACCCTACGAGTCATACCTATACCTCATACCTGATTCCAGAATGCATTTTTATATGTTTTTTTGGTTCAATGAGGTTGCAGTATGACTCGTGGGCCTCCTTGCAAGTCGTACCTGCACCTCCTATCTGGAGCCCTACACCTGGTTCAGTTTTTTTTAACTTAAGTAATCTTAATGTTCTTGTTTGATTGTTTCATTTGTTACTTGTTTGATTGAAACAAAACATCATGGGGCTCATGCTTTAACATGTTGAAAAGTTTTCAGAGATAATGTCTTCAAGAGGTCGAAGAGTGTTGTCTCTGTTTTAGGTCATCACCTAAGGGATGAGTCCTTCAAAAAGGATAAATCAATTGAAGAGATGAATGTGCACCCTGACCCTGAGGCTAACGTGTCCTTAACATGATAACACTCAACCAGAATACCGATGGAAGTGGATAACTCCTCCAGTCTGATGAGAAGGGTGATGAAAACAGGTTAGATGATGATGACTCCACTTCTGATTTTGTTTCTCTTGAAGTGTCTCAAGCTTAGCCAGAAGATACCTTGGAATGAAAGAGATCTATGATAAGGGACTGGAAGCTAAGAGTCAATGGAGGCTAGTGCTGAGATTTCATGAGGAAGCAAGGTTAAAAGACTCAGGGTTGAAGGTGTGACAGGTTTAGAAGTTGATATTAACCTCCATAGGTTAGGATGGTTATCATAAGTGCTGGGGAAGTATGCCCTTTAATTGTTCTGAGAATTCTATGCCTCTTACTATGCTACTGTATGTGGCAACCTTCTGAGGCTCATGAAGCCTATTGAGGCACCATGGTTGAGTCAGGTCATGGTAAGGGGTGAGGTTGTCAACATCTTAGCAGAAACTATTCAAACGGTACAATTCAAACCTAATTACAGAGCTCTATACTCCATGGCAGAATATGATCATAGGATAGTAGACATAAGGAAAACAGTTAATTAAAATGATACCGGGCTGAGAATGGAGTTATTGAGGTGGATAGCGGTCCAAATTTGTGAGGAAGGTGTTGAGCCGATATGGGTTATAAACTATGCCAAGCATATTCTGAAGGCCGATCTCTCATTTAGGGCAAAGTTTTGGTGGTCTATTATTCGATGGCGTATCATGCTCATATTCACGGATAATGTGAACACATTAGAGAGGGTTGTGTTGTTGGCAAATATCTTGGTAGGGTATAACATTGACTTGGCTCGAGTTATGGTAGAACAAATCCAGGAGTTAGCGGTTTGCACTCAGCAAGCATTGCTATTCCCCATTCTGATTCATAGATTATGTAAGAAAACTGATGTATGGGTTTCTCTCCACTTGGACCTTCATGTAGAGGCTTTGCGTACGATAGACCCTAGCCTAATCAAGGCTGATGAAAACCCAATAGCACTACAGAGAGCTATCCCACCTCTTATGCAAGAGCCATTACAGATAGAACCTTAGATTCCAGGTTCATCTCCAGCTATTACCAGCACTAATCTGGCTACTGTAGAGCTTACACCAGTGGTTTAGATCGAGTCTACACCATCCTCCAGTACTCCAGCACCACCAACATCTACTTTACAGGCTAACCCTCTTTTCTCTATTGTTCCATTTCAGCCTTTATTACGCAAAGTGGCATGTTTTAGAAGTGTAGATATTTTGTAAATGCATAGTAATGTTATCTGTTGGCATATATATAGTTCTTAACTGTTCTTTAAGTTTTTGGTAAAAATTAGGTAGCCTTGAAAATTTTTGGATTGTAGTTGTTGATGCATTCATACATTTTGAGTATTTGGCAATGTCTGTTCTGACACTGTGAAGGTAAGTGAAAGTAGAAGCATGGCCTGGGAGTCTATACTTGATTGTGTGTTCAATTTCATGTGTGTTGTGAGCTTATTTTGATGTGTTCATGTATCATGTATGGACTTAGAACTTTCCCTAGTACTCTAAGACTGGTTTAGTTATTTGGATGATCTAGAAGTGATCTTAGGTCATTATTCTGATAGTAAGCCTACTTTTGCCTAAATTACCTACCAAATGAACTAGTGAATCCCTTGTTCCAAATGTTTAAGCTTCTTATATACTCAATCTTTCTTGAGACCTGGCTAACCTTACCTTGTTTGATAAAATACCTTGATATTGGCCATCATCTATCCTTGAACATGTGAACCTTGATTTAGGCTAAAAGCCTAAGTTGAGGGTGGCTGCATTGGTGGCCTTGGTTTAAGGCATAGATATTGAGTACTTCACCGTAGGTTAAAAGCCTAAGTAGAAGGTGGCCCTTATTGTGTTGAAAAGAAATAAAGTAAATAATCATGAGCCAGGTGAAGAAAAAGAAAAGAAAGAGTGCCTTGAGTTAAACAAAATTAGAAAAAATGAGTTCAAAATGGAGGTACAGTTGAAAAGTGAAAGAAAACGCCCAAGAAATGCTTGAAATTAGGGAATAAGGGAGGAGTTAGTGAAATTAGATGGGTTGAGAAAGTAAAAGTGTTGGTAAGCATGGTTTAACAATAGCTTGAAGTCACAAATTGCCTAAAATGTCATACCAAAGCCCCCCGAACCTATGTTACAAGCTCTTAAGTCCTAAAGTGATCTAAATCCACTTTGTCACCAAGCCAAAAGATAAGTATAGGGGCAAGCTTATGGTGTTAATCATTGTGCATGAATTTCAATTGTGAGAGTGAGAATGTTTCCTCAGTCCCTGAATTCTGAATGATTTTGAGTGAGTATAAGGGACTTCTTTCTAGTAAGGCATTTACACTACTTGCGTAGCATATGACTAAACTAGTGATTATAGATGGTTGATGCTCCTATATTATCATAGTTGGATTGCCAGGTATGTCATTATTTTACTTAACAACTTTGAAATCCTATTTTGAAAATGGTAGTGCGGTACCTAAATTAGAGGAGTTGATGTATATGTCATTAGTATAGTTGCTATGTATTTCTCTTTGTCTGTATAGATTGAGTCATCGCTTGAGGACAAGCAACAATTCTAAGTTTAGAGTGTTGATGTGTTATCATAATACAACACATTTGTTGCCTAAAACAAGGGATGTTATGAGTTCTGAAAGCGAGTTTTTATGGTTTTGATGTGTTTTTGTGTTGATCTTGCAAAAAAAATAAGTTGGCATGATTTTGAAGAAACGTTGCAGATTTTACTGAAGCATAGGTCATACCAGACCACCTACAATTCTTAGCTCAAGCTACGAGTCGTAGGGTGTGTCGTACCAAGAAACAGAGACCAAAAATAAAAGATCTGCCAAGTGAAGGTCGCTCCTACAAGGACATCCTATGAGTCGTAAGACATACTACAACTCATATAGGTAGACTTGTAGCAAGAATCAAAGAGCCAAAATGTTGGACCAAAACCTAAAGACCAAGACTATAAGACGAACACACGAGTCGTAGCCCAAGCAACGACTCATACCAGTGGGTCATATTAGTTGAGTCCAGATGCCATGAACCTGATACAAGACCCTAATTACGACTCGTAGTTCACCGTACGAGTTGTATCTGCAAGGCTTACCAGCTGCCAGCTATCTTTTCTATATAATTTTAGGGTTTTCTTGTACACACTATAAATACTTTAAGTTAGGTTTTCATTAGATAGCAAAAACCTTGTAGACTTAGAAATTTGCTCTTGAATATTCTCTCAAGAATATTTTAGGGTTTCATCTTAGTTTATTATATTCTCTTGGAAAACCCATTTTGGGGATCACAAATCTTGTGCTATATACTTTGGATATCTATTAAGCTTGTGGGATTTGCAACTTGTGGTGTCTTTACTTTTTATTATATTGATAAAACTCTCAGCTATGTCTATTATTTGCATTTTTGTGTGTTTTCCTTTAGCCAAGAGTAGCTAAGCACTCACAACTTGGCATTGTGGGAACCATGGGTAGTTAACTTGAGATAACCTAGGTTTATTGCATTTCTATGATTGAGGTTCTGTATGTATTATCTATTGTTTCATTATTATTGTTGTGTGGTAGTGGCCAACACTAAACCCTGCTTACTATCACAATCCTGACCAAGGTAGTGACGAATACGAAAAAGGGAAGTAGATGATAGAATTTAATTGATGTGTTCTCATCTAATTTATCAAGCTTTACCAAGGTAGGAGGGGTTGATTGGGATAATAGGTAACTGTTAGTTGGCATGCCATCGTTGCCGATCAAGCGCTATGGTGAAATTCAACCTTCACCTTCACAAGAGGGTTGGAAGAATCTAAGTTACTATCTTGCATGCAAATCACCAATTATAGCTATGTTATCTAGGTTAATCAAGTTGATGAACCATGGGGAACATAATTCCCAAGTTGTCCCTAAAATTGAGTGTTTCGTCGCATCATAGTTAGTGTTTATTTTATTTTGTCTTTGAAACACTACTGCCCCTACCCCTATTTAGGGATTTTATTTATTGATGCTTGAAATGATTAGTAGTGAAGTCTTGTAGTCAAGCCCTGTATTCCCTGTGGATTTGACCCTAACCATCGGTTAGGTTAATTGCTGACAACCATCACTTTCTTATTGAAGCATGAACATCATCACTAACCCAAGACATAGAGATTCCTATTTGGAAGAGGGAGAATATTAACATGAATTTTGTGATTGGGTTGCCTAAGACTAGGAAGGGTTTTGATTCTATTTGGGTTGTGGTTGATAGGATGACAAAGTAGGCAAAATTCCTACCAATTAAGACTATTTATGGGCCAAGTACTATGCTAAATTATACATTTATGAGTTGGTGAGATGGCTTAGGGTACCCTTATTAACCATATCGGATCATGCTGCTCATTCAATTCATATTTTTGTATGTCCTTCTAAAGAGGTCTTTGAACCAAGGTAAAGCTTAGTTCAGCCTTTTACCCTCAAACGGATTCCAAGCCAAAAGAACTATCCAAACTCTTAAGGATATGCTTAGGGCTTGTATTTTGGAGTTTAAGGGTAGTTGAGATAATCATCTTCCATTGATTGAATTTTCTAATAACAATAGCTATCATTCTAGCATTGGCATGGCTCTTTTTGAGGCTCTCTATAGTAGACATTGTAGATCACTGGTTAGGTAGTTTGAAGTGGGAGAAATGGCTCTGTTATGTCCAGATCTGGTCATGTGTGCTATGGATAAGGTAAGGTTGATTAGGTAAAGGTTTAAAACATCCCAAAGTCGCCAAAAGTCTTATGCCGATTTGAGAAGAAGGGAGCTTGAATTTAAGGTTGGTGATTGGTTTTATTTGAAGGTGTCACCCATAAGGGTGTGGTCTACTTGGTAAGAAGGGTAAATTAAGTCCAAGATTTGTGGGTCCTTATATGGTGATGAGGAGATCAATAAGGTGGCCTATGAGTTGGAGTTTCCTAGTGAAATGGAATTGGTTCATCCAGTCTTCCATGTATCTATATTGAGAAAGTGTGTGGGTGATCTGAATGCTATTGTTCTATTAGATATTGTTGGTGTAGTTGAACACAACTTAACATATAAAGACATTCCAGTAGAGATCTTGGATAGACAAGTGCAGAGGTTGAAGAACAAGGATGTTGCTTCTATTAAGGTTCTTTGGAGGAATCAACAAGTCGAAAGTGTTACATGGGAGGCTGACACGGACATATAAAAGCGATATCCCAATATCTTCCATTCTACTCAATCTTAAGATACTAATTTTAAGTTTTCTATGTGATTTCATATCTCAAGTTTCATCCCCTAATTCATTTGCATGCATTCATATTTATATTGATAGAGTTCATGGTGATTGTAACACTTGTGTTAAGATTTTTAAAATGGTGTTTTGAGTGTGTTGATGCATTCTTGTTGGAGCTGATTTCTTTATGATTACTCTTCTCATATACGCTTCTTTGACATTCAGGGATGAATATTCCTAAGGGGGAGATATTGTAAAGACTCCAAAAAGTGCCCGGAAATGTGCCTCGGAAGTGCTTGGAATTGTAATTTACATATATCTCAAAATCCATGCTTGATATAAAAAATTTGACTTTATATTCTTGATCAGGGGGTCAAATTGAGGGGGAAATGGGTCTAACCCCAATTTTTGAGCAAATGAATAGCAATTTCATTTTTCTAAAATTTTGATTTCTAGAATCTATCCGCGATGGTGCCATGATACGCAGCCATCATGGACTTGTGTAAATCTATCCTCTATGATAGGTTTGTATCGCAGACTAGACACAGACCTATGTATTTTGTTGCCAGTGATTTTATCTTGGTTTAAGGCTTTTGGGTCTTGGGACTTAGTATTTTTATGCGTAGAAATACCTATACTTAGCCATATTTTACCTTCAAATCATACAAGGCATTCCCCAATACTCTTTCAAACACTTAGACAGATATTTTATCCTAAATTCAAGTCCCAAAACTCAATCTGGATCCTAAGGTTTTCATTCAAGCTTCAAGTCTCCATTTCTAATCTTCTTCAATGACTCTCCAAAGTCAAGGTATGTGGGTTTCAACCATTGGGTCCTATCACCCATGGTGCCTAAGCTTCCTTTTTACATAAATTTCATGTTTCTAAGTTGATTTTACATATGATTTTTCTATTATGAATTTGACTATGAACTATGTTGAGCTATGAATCTTGGATCTATCTTGAGGTTTGGTGGAGGGTTTTGATGTATATTATATGATGATGTTACCAAGTATTGGTGGGATGACTTACTTCACTCTTTTAATTGCATGGTTTTATACTAGCATTACGCACCCACTAAGTGTTTAGTAAAATGTCCGATTTAGGGTTCTTGAGACATTGATGTTCTATGGCATGACCTATGACTTGTATGACTTTATGATGATAAAAATATGGTATAAATGTGTTGATTTCATGAAAAGTATATATAGTATTAGAAGTTAATTAATTGCCTCATTAGGGAGGTAGTAGGCCTGAACTACCATGTTGGGGGGGTGGTATGTACCTCAATTGCCTCGCTCAAGAGTTAGTAGGCCCATGCAACCATGTTGGGGGATTTGTTTGTACCTCAAATTCCTCGCTTAGGAGGTAGTAGGCCCATGCAATCATGTTGGAGGGTTTGTACCTCAATTGCCTCGCTCAGGATGTAGTAGGCCTGTGCAACCATGTTGTGGGGTTTGTACCTCAATCGCCTCGCTAAGGAGGTGGTAGGCCTCTATTAATAATAATGGTCTCTTCCTACCCATGTAATATATTCTATGTAAGCATGTTTTACTACAAGCATCATCCATGCATGCCATGTAGCTATATTCTCTTTTATTGCCTAAATATGCATTTCGATTATGTTGCCTATGTTTTGTTGCATTGCATCCTAAATACTTAGTACATTCAAATGTACTAATGCATACTCTAAGCCTACATGATATCACTATGCAGGAAAGGAACCATCAATGTTATATATAAAGACTTTCGTTCCTTTTATTATATGTTTAACTATGAGGGTGAGCTGGTTGCTTGTCTTGGCCCCCACTAAGTTCTATGTTTAAAGGTGTTGTTGGACAAGATATGTATTGAAGCTATGAGCCTTGACTCTCTTGAATCTATGATGTTTTATGCTATTAAAGATGTCCCTTAGCCTCGATTCTCCCTATTTACTATCTCTTATTGTTATTTTATTGCTTCTGCCACCAAGGATATATAATGATATGTTAAGAGGCATGTTTGGGGTCTCTTCAGGTTCCACATCCGTCGTGTCACATCTAGGCACTAGGCTTGGGTCGTGATAGTCATTTCTATTCACATTTATAGATCTCTCTATTGGAAACTTTCACTTGCCTATTAGACTGAGGATTATATGAGGTAATAGTCTTACTTCACACCATATTTACCCAAAAGAGTCCAAAAGATATTGTTGCAAAGATGTGAACCCCTATTTCTAATGATAACTCTAGGACTCCTAAATCTTGAAAAGATATGCTTCTTCAGAAACCCAACAACACCCTTGCTCGCATTGTTGGGTAAGGCGATAGATTCAACCCATTTTGAGACATAGTTAACTACAACCAGAATGCACTTCATCCCATGTGAGCTTACTATTGGTCTTATGAAATCAAAGCATTAGATATCAAAAATCTTGACCTCCGGGATTAGTGTCATAGATAACTCCTGATACTTTGATATGTTCCCTTGCCTTTAGCACTGGTCATAGCTCTTAACCAATTTATATGTATCTTAATAAATTGTAGGCCAGTAATATCCATATTGCAACACCTTTTGCACTGTATGGCTACCACTATGGTGTCCACCTACTAGAGATGAGTGATAAGCCCCCAAACACTAAGCATTTCTACTTTTAAGATACACCACCTAATTACATTATCACTACACATTCAAACTAAATAAGTCTTATCCCAGAAGTAACTATCAATATCATGCAAAAACTTTGTCCTCTGCTTTAAGGTTAAATATTCAGGCATCATATCACAAACTAAATAATTTGCATAGTTCGCAAACCAAGCGATAACATTAAGAGTAGAAGATAATACTTGCTCATTAGGAAAGGAACCATCAATGTCAAGCTCAATTTTACCTTGAGTCTTATCTTCCAAACTGGACAAGTCATTAGCCACCTAATTTTCACTACCCTTTTGGTCCTTGACCTCAAAATTAAACTCCTATAGCAAAAGAACTCATATGATCAATTATAGATTGGAATCCTTCTTGGTCATCAAATATCTTAAGGCTGCCTGGTAGGTGTGCATTATAACCTTGGTACCCAAAAGGTACAACCTAAATTTTTCAAATACATATAGAACTTCCAGTAGTTCCCACTTAGTCACTGTGTCATTCTTCTAGGCTGGGTTTAGTTCTTTGCTAATGTAGTAAATAGGTTGAAAGATCTTGTTTCACTTTTATCTAAGAACAAACTCCAAAGCAACCCACTAACATCACACATGTTTTCAAATTGCATAAGCCAATCAGGGAAAATAAACATTGGTGCTGACATAAGCTTTTCCGTTAGGAACTCAAATACCTTTATGCATGCTTCATCAAAATAGAACTCTATTTCCTACTCCAACAACTTGAACAAAGGTTGTGCAACTTTGGAGAAATCCTTGATAAATCACCTATAAAAAATTTATGTGTCTACGAAAACTTTAGCCACCTTTCACAGACATGGGGGCGGTAGCTTCTCAATGACCTCGATCTTTGCCTTATCCACCTCTAGGCCTTTCTTAGAAATCTTGTGGCGCAGCACGATATCTTCTTTGATCATAAAGTGATATTTCTCCTAGTTCAAGTCTAGGGTTGCCTCTTATACATTTGTAATACCCTACTAATATCAAGCAATCAGCCATTGAAAGTATCATCTACCACAAAAAAGTCATCCATAAATACCTCAAGAGCTTCGTCCACCATGTCAGAAAATATAGACATCATACAACAATGAAATGAGCTTAAACACAAAGATTCTATAAGGAAATGTAAATATAGTCTTCTGTTGGCCCTTTGGTGCTATGGGTATCTGATTGTAGCCAAAGTACTATAATAACCTCGAAGCTCATTTTTGGCATTTTCGATAAGATTATCATTTTTTCCCTTTAAAATATTTTCTTGAGTCATTTCTGCTTGAATCTAAATGTAGGATTTTGAAAATCTAATAAAAAGTTGGAATCTTGCTATAGAAAGAGTTTTTAAAGGCATAAAGTTGAAAATTTTGAACTTTAAATTCATCTTGAGTTTTGGGTGTCAAAATGTAATACCATAATTCCATCAGCTTCAAAATGCAGAATTTGGTGTAGCAGAACTAAGGAACTGAGTTTGGACCTAAAATGGAGATTTTGGACCCAAAGTTGCATTTTAAGTTGAATTTGAATTATCGTTTGACTTTGGTCAATATTCAGAGTTCGGTAGCTCAAATTAAAATTCTGACAGTTCTAATGGTTCCAGATAATAAAACTAATGATAGAAATTATTTTGTTCTAACTTTTAGAGTTTTCAAAGGTATTTAGGCTATTTTGGGTTTTAACTAGTTTCTTTGAGATCTATCGGGGTTCTGGGCCAAGGAGGCCTCAAACTCGAATTTGATGTTTCTATTGAGTTTGAAATGTCATAGGGTTGTATATTTAGTTTCTGTGTATCGAATTTTAAATGAATTTGAGCGTCCATTCTATGATTTGGTGTTGTCTTATTTGCTAATATCTGGTGTCTGAAGTAGCTACTCGACGTTAGCGAAAAATAGGGTTATTGACCTTCGCATCTGTAGAAGAAGGCAAGAAGGGGTAGCTTCATCCCTAGTATATGGGCCCGTATAGGATTCTAAGGCGTATTGGTAAGGCAGCCTCTGGAGTAGATTTTTCATTAGAGTTTTCCTCGATTCACTTGGTATTTCATGTGGCATTGTTAAAGATGTATGTGGGTGATCTAAACTCCATTGTACCATTAGAGGGTGTAAGTGTTGAGGAAACATTTAATTATAAGGAGATTCTGGTTGAAATTTTAGACAGACAAGTTAAAAGGTTGAGAAACACAAGAATTGCATTCATTTAAATCTTATGGAGGAACCAAGAAGTTGAAAGTTCTACAGGAGAAACGAAAGCGGACATGATGAAATAATATTCTTACATCTTTCCTTTCATTCCACCTAATACATTTAGCTATTCATGCTCAGATCCTACAAATTCCTGCTTTTTGACTTCTCCATGTCATGTCACAGTATGCATACCCATGAAATTGATTTTTATAACGAGAAAAACAAAATCATGAAAATGGTGCTTAAACTGCATTATTGGATTCATGTTAGAATGTTAGATACCCGATCTACTATATTCAAGCTAGCTTTTATCTCATTTGAGGATGAATGTTGACAAGAAGGGGAGATATTATAATATCCCATGAATTTGAAGGTTGGAATAAGGAAGAAAAAGGGAAAATATTGGGAAAATGACCTAGGTGATTTTTGGTCAAAGATTCTTAAAGAAAAATTTTGAAAAATTTTCTTATTGAGAAGAGTGCATGACCAGTCTGCATCTTGGACGTAGTCAAGGGTGGTTCAAGTTTTCACTTTAGAAAATTTGGACCAAAATAAACTGTCATGAACTTTCTCCATGTTGTGGACCTATAAAATAGGTTTTTCATTTGATTTTAATTTTTAATGAAGTGCATTATGGACTTTTTTTCTTCCTACCCAGCACTAAACTAAGCTATTTTGGGATGCTTTTCTAAGTCTATAACTACCCAAAATCCCCA
>JAOTQJ010000099.1:8544310-8566614 GCA_025642045.1 Solanum sejunctum | reverse complement strand
CCCAAATTTGAGGTATGTGGGTTTCAACCTTTCTCCCATGTTGTCCAACCTTCCATTTATGAAACTTACATATTTTCAAGATGTATCATTTATTGGAATTACTTAATATGAATTATGATTATAAATTATGTTGGAGTTTTATGAAATGTTGATTGAAAAAATATGTCTACCTATTTCAATCTTGTACTATAACATAGTTGATGTTAGTATGCATGTTTGAAGCTATGAATATATGATCTATTATGAGAATTGATCAGGGGTTTCAAGTTCTATTGCATGTGGGTTTTACTATGTGTTGGTGGGCTGATTTACCTTGAGTTTTTTCACATGATTTCATTCTTTAATTTCATGATTTTAACTAGGATTACATACTCACCAAGTGTTCGATAACGTATCTTATTGAGAATTTTTAACTTATTGATAATCTATTTCATGGCTTGTGATTCAGGTGGCTTTATGATGATGAAGGGGGATGTATATATGTATTGAATTCATGATAAGTATCTATAGCGTTTCAAGTGGACCACACCTTGTTAGGGGTTGACCTTCCCAACCACGTTGTGAGGGGCTGACATGCCTTAGCCACCTTGTCGGGAGTTGACATGCCCGTACTACCACGTTGATAGGTTTGTACCTTGACCACCTTATTGGGAGGTGACATGCCCGTAATACCAAGTTGATGGGTATGTACCTTGACCATCTTGATAGGGGTGACATGCCCCTACTACCATGTTGAGGGGTATGTACCTTTACCACTTTGTTAGGGGTGACATGCTCGTATTACCACGTTGAGGGGTAGATACCTCAATCACCTTCCAAGGGGATAACATGCCTTGGATTCCAAGTAATAATTTGCTTAGTCTATGTTGATAGTCCCTTACTACATATGTAATCTATGTTGATGGTCCCTTACTACATATGTAATATGTTTTATACAAGCATATTTTCCTCCACATGGCTAGTTTTGACATCTTAAAGATAAGATTTTGGTGAGTCCTTAAGTTCGGGGATACTAGCTTTGCACTCTTGCTTTTGTTATCTCTTTATGTTGAACTTTGATACTATGAGGGTAAGCCCGAAAAGTGTCTTGGCCCTCTCCCAATCTATACTAGAGGTGTTGTTTGAACAATTGATGTAATTATGCTATGATCTTGACTCTTGCATATTTTATGGTGTTCAAAGACTTCCCATAGTCGCTTCATCATATTTATGTCTTTTGTTGTTGTTTTCTTTGCCTCCGCGACCAAGGATGTGCACATGATATGCTAAGAGTCATGTTTGGGTCCTATTGTGTTCCTATCACGACCCAAGCCTAGGTCCTAGATACGACCAACGAATGGGGAACTTGTAGGAACGCCAAACAAGCCTCATAGCATATCATTACACATACTTGGTCGCGAAACCAATTAGAATGATATACATTATTTTCATCATATTCCATCATCATTTCAATATATGTAGTCATTCAACTCATAAGACATGCATAGGACCTTCAATTCCTCATGAATCCATCACTCGACATTTTATCAAACAGTTAGAGGGAGTCTAATGCTAGTGTAAAACCATGCAATTCAAGTGTGAAATCTTGCTAGAAAAATCAGTGTAAAGCTATCATTAGATACATAGTAACACCATCAAACAATATTTACCAAGACCCTTCATTAATGCTCACCATAGACTCTAGATTCATGGCCCCAAACATATCAAAATAGTCAAAATTTCATAAATCCCAACACTGTGCATGTTCTACAATTTTCATAATAAATAAGACCTATAATTAAATCAACTTTAAATCATAAAATTTTTAAGAAAAGGAAGCTTGGGCATCATGCGTAAAAGGAACCCATGAAAGAAACCCACATACCTTTTCTTTGGAGATAAATTTAATGAAGCTTTAGAGGAAATTCTTAGATCCAGAGAGAATTTTGAAACTTGAGTTTAGGAGATAAAATGTTGGCTAAGTGTTTGAATGAGTACTGGGGAATGTTTTAAATGATATTAGGTTGAAAAATGGTTTAAGTATGGGTATTTTTATGTTTAGGAACACTTAGGACCCAGACTTCAAAGTCTTGGACAACAAGGAAAATAAGTGGACAGAAAAATATACATGTCCGCATTGCAGAAAGGATGCAAAAATAAATTCCTTCATTTGCGAAAAGCTTTCTGAAAATCGCCACTTGAAAAATTGAAATTACTAATCGTTTGCTCTAAAATTAGGGTTAGACCCTTTCCCCTCTAATTTTGACCCCCCTAAACAAGATTATGAAGTCAGATTTTTGATATCGTGAATGAATTTTGACATATACGAAAATTACAATTTCGGGCACTTTTGAGGCACATTTTCGGGCATTTTTTAGGGTCATGTCAATATCTTCCCCTTAGGAACATTCATCCTTGAATGTCAAAGAGACATATATGACATACACAAATGTGTCAATTTCAGCCGACATAGAGATGCAACAATGCATTTAAGCATCATTTCAAAAACTTCGTTTTGGATGGTTCAAGGAGTTACCCTATACAACAATGCATTTAAGCATCCAAACTTTTGCATGTCAGCTTCAGCCTCCCAAGTGGCAATCTCAACTTGTTGATTTCTCCAAAGGACCTTAACAGAAGCCACCTCATCTAACCTAAACACATCAACATGAACCCTATACAACATGAACACATATTCTCTAAGCATATCCTCAAGGGTTTGGATGGTTCCTCGACATGACCATTCGCTTGAGGGTGGAAGGCCGCAGAAAGCTTAACTCTAGTACCAAGACCCCTTTCGAAGAACTCTAATAGTGTGAAGTGAATTATTCCCCAAGATCCCATATTATGGAAAATGAAACCCATGCAACCTTACTAAGTCATGATTGTACAACCTTGCATAACCTTCAGCCCTAAATGTGGTCTTAACCTGTAGTAAGTGAGACGATTTTTTCATCCTATTAACCACAACCCAAATAGAATCAAAACCCTTTCTAGTCATGAGAAATTCAACCACAAAATCCATATTTATTTGTTCGTAATTCTAAGTAGGAACCTTAATGTCTTGGGTTAGGCCACTCGGCCTTTGATGTTTGACTTTGACTTGTTTTATATATATGACAACTGGAAACGAATTTGGCAATGTCTCTCTTCATGCCTCCCCACCAATACACATCCTTCAAGTATTCTTTCTATCAAACCATTAAAACACAGTACACACAACCTTTCTTGGTACCTAAGTAAACCATCTCCCTCTTGGGAGAAAACCTCTTCTTTGCCTTCTTTCACCAAGGCCTTAAATTCTAACAAGATCAAGATCTTGATTTTCCATCACCTCATCAACCAAAGAAGACTTAGAATCATCAACAACAACTACACCACTATTACATTCCTCTTCCAACCTAACTCTCAATCTAGTCAGCCGTTGCACCTCCCTAGCCATCTCCTTCTCACTACCATCAACATGTGCTAGGCTACCCATTGACAACCTAATCAAGGCATCCGCCACTATAGTTGCCTTAACCGGGTGATAATGCACACTTATATCATAGTACTTAAGAAGTTCTAACCATTTTCTTTGCCTCAAGTTGAGATCCTTTTGAGTGAAGACATATTGGAGGCTCTTACGATTGGTGAACAAATTAGCATGCACCCCATATAATTAATAGTGCCAAATCTTTAATGCAAACACAATGGCAGCTTACTCTACATCATGGGTAAGGTAGTTCCTCTAATGTACCTTGAGTTGTCTAGAAGCATAAGCTATGACTTTACCATTTTGCATTAACACACAACCCAAACAACACAAGAATCATCACAATAAATAACCAATCAGTCAAGCCCATCCAATAGTAACAATATAGCAGCGGACACGAACATGTCTTTCAATGTTTGGAAACTCCTTTCACAATTGTTAGACCACACAAACTTAGCGTTATTTTGAGTCAATTTTGTCATAGGGGAAGCAATAGAAGAGAACCTATTTGCAAACCTCTCATAATAGCCCGCTAAGCCCAAGAAACTCCTAATGTCTGATAGGTTCAATGGTTTAGGCCAATTTTTAATCACATTGGTCTTCTTTGGATTCACCTTAATATCATCTTCCGACACCAAAGGTCCTAGGGAAGGCAACCTCCATCAACCAAAATTCACAATTTTCATATTTAGCATAAAATTTCTCCTCTCTCAATCTTTGTAACACAACACTCAAATGAGCCCTATGCTCCTCCTCACCATGAGAATAGATCAAAATGTCATCAATGAAAACCACAACAAAGGAATCAATAGATGGTTTAAAGACCCCATTCATTAGGTCCATAAAGATGGTCAGTTCATTGGTTAACGCAAAAGACATCACAACAAACACATAATGCCCATATCTAGTCTTGGGAATATCACACTCCCTTCACTTGATGATACCCAGATCGAAGATCAATCTTAGAGAAATGGCTAGCCCCTTGCAATTGGTCAAACAAATCATCAATCCTTGGAAGAGGATACCTATACTTGATGGTAACCCTATTAAGTTGTCAATAGTCATTACACATCCTAAGGGATCCATCCTTCTTTTTCATAAACAACACTGGGATACCCCAAGGTAATTGGCTAGGTCTAATAAATCCCTTCTTTAACAAGTCCATCAATTATTCCTTCAACTATTTTAACTATAACGAGGCCATACAGTAAGAGAGGACAGAAATTAGTTGAGTATCGGGGAGAAGGTCTACGTCAAAGTCTATTTCCCTTTTGGGAGGAATACCAGGAAGGTCATTTGGAAAGACATCAAGAAACTCATTTATAATCAAAACTTAATCTATGGGAAGGACATTAGACTCCATATCCCTAACCCTTATAAGATGGTAAGGACACCCCTTAAAGATCAACTTATGGGCTTTAATGTAAGAGATGAAGTTATCCTTCACCACCACATCTAGACTTTCTCACTCAAGGACGGGTTCATTGGAAATTGGAATTTGACCCTATGGGTTCTACAATCAATAGAAGCATAGTAGGCATGCAACCAATCCATTCCACGAATGACATAAAAATCAACAACAGCTAAGTCAACAATCACAAGGCAACACTTTATGCAAGACGCAAATAGGACAACTTCTATAACCTTTTCTAGCAACAATAGATGTATCAATACGAGGAGATACTTCATATGAATCATGCAATAACTCGGGGTCAACATGGAATTTTAAGGCAACAAAGGGGGTAATAAAAGAAAGAGGGGCACCCAGATCAATCAATGCATACACATTAAAGTCAAAGGTTTTCAATATACCGGTAATAATATTTGGGACTTCATCAACCCCTTGACTCCCATTCAAAACATAGAACCAATTGTTCATTGGGGCACTATTTTGTCAACCACCTCTCCTTAATAGGACCGCATGAGCACCTTGTGGATGAACCTCCTTTTCCTTGTTAAGGTTTCGAGGGCAATCTATCGCCTTATGCCCCATTCCACCACAACCATAACAAGCACTGGTATTCCTCAAACTTGGGCCACCACGACCCTTACAAAACTTTGGACACACATCAGTAGGAGCCATAACCCTTACATCTTGGGTCCTTGGAAGATCATTTGCAACCCTCTTATCAAATGCATGAGTAGGCCTTTGGCATTGATTCAAACTGGCCGCTCTTTTAGAACTTACCCTCAAAATTGGCCCTCTTGGCCTTATGCCCCCTTCTCTTCATCAATTTCTACTCTTCCATTTATTCGGCATAGGTCATCAAACATGAAAAGTCCATGTCAGTAATCAAAATGGAGGACCAATACTCTTCACTTACCAAGTCAGAGACACACATAACAAATTTGTTCATTCTCGACCCTGAGTCGGTAATCAAGTGAGGAGCTAACTTTGAAAGTTAGGTGAACTTGAAGGCATACTCTCTTACACTCATGGACCCTTGTCTGAAATTCATAAATTCCACCGACTTAGCTTCCCTATTTTCAAGGGGGACTAACTGATTAAGGAAGACCACCTTGAACTCCTCCCAAAGAACCACATAACCAATTCCCTTCTATTTCTTCCATTCATTGTACCATATTTATGCTATCTCTTTGAGTTGGTTTGCTGCCAAATTTGCCTTATCCTCTGGCCTCACACCCATGATGGACATAATTTTGTAGACCTCATCATGAACTCTTGAGGGTCCTCACTCACCTTTGACCTATGGGATTTTGGGGATTCATTCACAAGTAGTCTCTTACTCGATAGGCCGGTGTAAGAGCATGAGGAGCTTGGGCCCCTTGTTTGGCTTGATTAGCCACCACTTGTGCAAGCAAGGTGAGCGCATCCCTAAGCTCTCCAATAGCCAGTTGCTCCTCGGGCCTACAGGCTCATCTTCCCCTCGTATTAGGCATGATCTAGCGGAACAAAGAACAATTTCTAGGGGGAAAGCATACTTTAACTCTATAGCATAACTTAGAACATGAAAAGGAAAATATTTCTTAAAATGTCTCACAGCCTCCTACTCATAGTTATGGTGCACAACACAACCATGAATAAGACCCTAATCAGTGTGGTGTGTTGCACTCCGAGGATCTAACTACTCAGAACTCGAATACCACCTTTATCATGACCCAAGCCTAGGGCCTAGACGTGATTGATACATAGAAACCTGTAGGAACCCCAAACAAGCCTTACAGCATATTAAACATCCTTTGTCACGGAAGCAATTAGAATGACAATAAGAAATTAATGTAATCAAGGAGAAATTGGGACTAAGGATAAACTTCCATATCATAATAATCAAGAGTTAATAGAGTCAAGCTCATAGAATAGATACATAACATGTCCAACAATACTTCTAATACATAGATAAGAGCAGGGGCCAAGACAAAGCAATCGGGCTAACCCTCATAGTCAATACCTAAGTCAAAGAGAGAAAGTCTTAATACATAGCAATAGATTCTGAGTAACATCCCAAGAATTGAAGACTCACCAACAAGCTTGATAGAAGTCGTACTAGCCATGTGGAAGAGGAGGATCAAATGATACACTGGCTCTTATAAGGTGACATCATCTAGGCATAGAGTATGCATTAGTACATTTGAATGTACTAAGTATGTTGGATGCAATGCAACAAGTGGTAGTTATCATAGTCAAAATGCATAATCATAAGCAGTGAATACTCTACTAACAATATGGCATGTATGAATAATGCTTGAAGTAAAATTATGCTTATATAGATCATAATACCAGTGTAAGTAATGACCATTAAAGTGCAAGTCAAGGCCTTCCACCCCCTTGAATAGGCTCTTGAGGGACGAACCCCTTCATGAGGTTGATGGAGTAAAAACCCCACACCGAGGTTGATGGAGTACAAACCCCCCACTGAGGTTGACAAAATATAAACCACCTATTAAGGTCAATAGGTACCAACCCCAGAAATGTTACCTGGGCCTACTATCCCCCGATCTAGGTGAGCAAGGTACCAACCCCTCAATAGGTTAACTGGGCCTATAACCTCCCGAGCTAGGCTTGGTCATCCCCAACACTATATAGAGATAATATATTATATATATATATATATATATGCACTCCTTTCATTATCATACACATACACTCCTTTCATCATCATACACTTATATTCCTTTTCATAATCATTTCGTCATTATTGCATCATTATATCATCATCATATAGTCGTTCAACTAATAAGATATGCATAGGAACTTCAATTCCTTAAGAATAAGTAACTGGACATTTTATCAAACACTTAGAAGGTGAATAATGCTAGTGTAAAACTATGCAATTCAAGAGTGAAATCATGCTGAAAAAGTCAGTGTAAATCAATCATTATATACCTATTAACATTCTCAAACAATATACATCTACACCCTTCATCAATGCTCACCATTAACCCTAGATTCATGGCTCCAAACTTAGCAAATCAGTCACAATTTCATAACTCCCAACATAGTGTGCAGTGATTTTCTTAAAATAAGATCCATGAGTATATCAACTTTGAATCATGAAATATTTAAGAAAAGGGGCTTCATGGCTGAAAGGAACCCATGAAAGAAATCCACGTAGCATACTTTGGAGATGAATTTGATGAAGATTGGAGATGGAGACTTGATGCTTGAGAGGAAATCGTTAGATCTAGAGAGGGTTTTGAGACTTGAGTATAGGAGATAAAATATTAGCTAAGTGTTTGAATGAGTACTGTTAAATGTTTAGAATGATATGAGGGTAAAAAATGATTAAGTATGCGTATTTTTACGTATGGAGACACTTGGTCCAAGACTTCAAAGTCTTGGACTGAAACGAAAAAAATGGACAAAATAATTTACATGGCCGCATCGCAGACAAGACGAGAAAATAATTTCCTTCATCTAGTCACCCTTGGCTTGGCGCATCGTGCCAGGGGCGCAAAAAGCTCTCTGGAAATCGCCACTTGAAAAATCAAAATTGCTAATGGTTTGCTCTAAAATTAGTGTTAGACCTTTTCTCCCCTAATTTCGACCCTCCGAAAAAAATAGTATGATTTTTGTTCTTGCGCATGGAATTTGATATATATAGAAATTACAATTCTAGGAACATTCGAGGCTTATTTTTGGGCACGTTTTGAGGTCATTCAGTTCTCATTCATGTGTCACGTCAAGGCCCAAGGCTTAGGATATGAAAAACTTGGTATCAAGCACTAAGTTGGTAATGGTCCTCAGAATCTAATACACCGCATCAATTAGAGTTTTATTCATAGTTGTGAAATGCACCAGAACTATGCATAAGAGGCTATGAGGCATTTTATGAAATATTTCCCTTCTTCATGGTCTATGTCATGCTATAGATGTTAAGGTGAGGGTTTTTCCTAACAAATGTTCTTTGATATTTTATATCATGCCTATTTCAAGAGGAAAAAGACCTTGTTCAACCGAGGAGCAACGGGCCTCTCTTGTTACTCAAGCTCCTCAAGATGGGGGAATGGCCCATGAAGAGTTCCAAGATGCGATAACCATATTGGCCAATGTTATTGCTAACCCCAATTGGACTATGCCCTCAAGTTCAACCAAATCTCCAAGTATGCTCCACAATTGGTGCAGGAATTGAGTCTAGGATAAACAAATTTATGTTGGGTCTGTCTAACTTATTTAACGAGGAGTGACATGCCATCATGTTAATAATATCTCTCCTCATGACTTATGCTAAACAATTAGAGGGGGAAAAGTTAAGAAAGAGGAGAATGGGTAAGGCTAAGAGAGTCTGACTTGAAGGTGGATTCCAAAATCCTAAGGGTGGCTAGTTTCCTCAAGGCCACAAGTTCCAAGGCCAAGGGTCTTCCAATGCTCCTAATAGAAGGTTTGTTAATGATAATAAAAGATTCCAAGTGAAGGTGGTGTGGTGGCTAACCCCATATGCCAAAGATGTGGTAGGAACCATAATGGCCCATGCATGAGAAACTCAAAAGCTTTCTTTGGTTATGTTGAGGTGGATCATAAGGTGATTCAATTTACCATGTGCACAAAACAAAGGTAGAGATGGTTGTACATAAGGACAAAGTGCAAATACGAGTCCTAACGAAAGACGAGGCTAACAAGGTTGTGCTCCAAGGCACAATAGATTTTATGCTCTTCAAGGGAGGCAAGGAGGGGATAAGTTGCCTGATGTCATCACTGGTATGTTAAAAGTTTTTGATTTTGATGTGTATGCATTGATAGAGAAAGGTGATACTCTTTTTTTTATTATTTTGTTTGTTGCCAAAAAGCTCCTTGTTAAACCTAAATTGTTGTGTAAGCCTTATGGAGTGTCTACTCCCGTTGGTGCATTCATTGTTTCTAGAAGGGTCTATAGAAATTATACCATTTTTATTTTGCACAAAATCTTGCCGTATGATTTTGTTGAATTAGATATCATAGATTTTGATGCCATTCTTGGGATGGATTGGTCGCATGCATATTATGCTTTTATTGTTTGTAGAACCCGTAAGGTCAAATTCCAATTCCCTAATGAACCCCTCCTTGATTGAGAGAGTCATTATGTGGTGGTTAAGGGTAGATATTCTTTCATTAAAGCCAAAAATTGATTTTTAAGAGGTATCTCTATCATCTTGTAATGGTTAGGGAAGTTAAGTCCAAAGTCCTTCCTATAGAGTCGGTTCAAGTGGTTATTAAATCCCTTAATCTCTTTAATTATGAGCTTCGTGGTGTTCCTCCCTAAGGGGAAATAGATTTTGGCATAGACCTTCTTCCTAAAACTCAACCCATTTCTATTCTCCCTTACCATATTGCCTTGGTGTATTTGAAGGAGTTGAAAGAGCAATTGAAGGATTTTTTGGATAAGGGGTTTATAAAGCCTAGACAATCACCTTGTGGTGCACCGATATTGTTTGTGAAAAAGAAGGATGGTTCTCTTAGAATGTGTATTGATTACTGGTAACGTAATAGGGTCACCACTAACAGCAAATACCCTTTACCAAGGATTGATGATCTTCTAGACAAACTTCAAGGGGATATTCACTTCTCTAAGATAGATCTTCAGTCCAAGTATCACCACATGAAAGTGAGGGAGTGTGCATTCCCAAGAATGCCTTCCGCACAAGGTTTTGTCACTATGAGTATGTGGTGATGTACTTCGGGTTAACTAATACACCGACTATCTTTATGGATCATATGAATAGGGTCTTTAAACCCAACCTTGATTTGTTTGTGGTGGTTTTTATTGATGATATCTTGATTATCCCTATACTAAGTAGGAGCAAGTGGATAATTTGAAAGTGGTGCTACAAATCTTTAGGATGGAGAGGTTGTATGCACAGTATGAAAAATATGAATTTTGGTTGAAAGAGATTGATTTCCTAGTCCATGTGGTGTCGGGTGATGACATTAAGGTGGATTCTAAGAAAATGTAGGTAATTAGAAATTGGCCTAGACCTTTGACGCCATCGAATATTAGGAGTTTCTTGGGTTTGGCGGGATATTACCAGAGGTTTGTGAATGGATTCTCATCTATTGCTTATCCTATGCTAAGTTAACCCAATAAAGGAAAAATTTGAGTGGGCCAATTAATCTAAGAAGAGTTTCTAAACTTTGAAAGATAAGCTTGTCTCCGCTTCTATCATGTCTCTACTGAAAAGGGTTGGAAGGGTTTGTTATTTATTATGATGCTTCAAGAATTTATTTAGGGTGTGTTTTGATGTAAAATGGTAAGGTAATAGCTTATGCCTCTAGGAAACTTAAGGTGCATGAGAAGAATTATCCTACCTATGATCTTGAATTGGTTATAGTGGTATTTGCTTTGAAAATATGGCGTCATTATATCAATGGGGTTCATGTTGATGTGTTTAACGATCATAAGAGTCTTCAATATATGTTCACTGAAAAAGGTCTTAAACTGAGATAAAGAAGGTCGTTAGAGCTCCTTCAAGATGATGATATGAGTCTACATCATCACCCTGGTAAAGCTACTATTATAATCAATACACTAAGTAGGGTCTGTGGGTAGTCTAGCTCATGTTGAAGATAGTGGCAAAGAGGTGGCTAGAGAGGTTCATCAGTTGGTTAGATTAGGGATTAGGTTGGAAAAAGTGGATAATGGTGGTGTAGGGTTGTTGATGGTTCTAAGTCTTCCTTGATTGAGAAGGTAAAGCCAAAACAAGATGTTGACCCCCTCCCCCTCCCCTCCCTTGCTAAAGTTGAAGCCCTTGCTGAGAGAAGATAAAGTGGGGGGTTTCTCCCAAGGAGGAGACAGTGCCCTTAGGTACCAAGGTAGATTATTTGTGCCTAGTATTGATAACTTGAGAAAAAAGGTTCTATATGAGGCTCATAATTCTTCCTATTCTATTCACCCTGGTTCAACAAAGATGTATAGAGATTTGAGGGAGGTATATTGGTGGGGCGGTATACAGAAAGACATTGACAAGTTCATACTCGGATGTAACAATTACCAATAAGTAAAAGTTGATCATCAAAGGACTGGTGGCCTAGACCAAGATATAGAGATTCCTACTTGGAAGTGGAAGGAAATTAATATGGATTTTATGGTTGGGTTGCCTAAGACTAGAAAGTGTTTTGATTTTATTTGTGTTGTAGTTTATAAATGACAAATTTGGCTAATTTCCTAGCTGATCAAGACTACTTATGGTATTCAAGACTATAGTAAGTTGTATATTCATAGGTTTGACAGATTGCACGGGGTACCTTTGTGTATCATATCCAATCGTGGTGCTCAATTCACTTCTAAATTTTGGAGGTCTTTCCAAAGAGGTCTTGGTACCAAGGTTAAGCTTAGACGGCTTTGCACTCTCAAACAGATGGCCAAGCCAAAAAAATATCCAAACTCTTGAGGATATACTTAGAGCATGTGTTTTGGAGTTTAAGGGTACTTGGGATGAACATTTTTCACCCATTGAGTTCTCTTACAACAATAGCTATCATTCAAGCATTGGTATGGCTCCTTTTTAGGCTCTCTATTGTAAATGTTGTAGATCCCCAGTTAGATGGTTTGAAGTGGGAGAGATGCATTTATTGGGTCCGAATTTAGTCATGGAAGCCTTGGATAAGGTGAGCTTGACAAGGGAGAGGTTGAAAATAGTCCAAAGTCAACAAAAGTCATATTCTGATGTGAGGAGAAGGGATCTTGAATTTAAAGTTGGTGATAAGGTCTATTTGAAGGTCTCACCCATGAATGTTGTGGTTCGATTTGGCTAGAAGGGTCAACTGTGTCTATGATTTATGGGTCCTTATAGAGTATTGAGAAGGATTGGTAAGGTGTCCTATGAGTTGTAGTTGCCAATTGAGATGAATATGGTCCATTCCATCATCCATGTATCTATGTTGAGAAAGTGTGTGGGTGACCTAAGTGCTATAGTACCTTTGGATGTTGTGGGTGTGGTGAAGGTAATTCAACTTATGAAGAGGTTTCGATAGTAATCTTGGATAAACAAGTGAAGAGTTTAAGAAACATAGATGTAGCTTCTGCCAAGGTCCTTTAGAGAAACCAATAAGTTGAAAGTGCAACATAGGAAGCTGAGGCAAACATGCAAAAGTGATATTCATATCTCTTCCACTCTACTTAACCCTAAGGTACTAATTTAAATTCCCCTATATGATTTAAAGTCACAAGTTCAAATCCTGATGTCATTTACACGAATTCATGTCTATGATAAAAATTTTATGATGATTTTTGGCATTCATGTTTAGGTTTTCGAAAATGATATTTAAGTGTATTTTTTGCATTCTTGTCGGGATGAATTCTTCAAGTTATCTCTCTTATATGCATGTCTTTGACATTCGAGGATGAATGTTCCCAAGGGGGACATATTCAACGGCCCCCAAAAATATGCCTCAAAAATACCCATAATCGTAATTTTAATATATCTCAAAATTCGTGCGCGATATCAAAAATCCAACTTCATATTCATAATCAGAGGCAAATTGAGTGGGAAATGGTTATAACCCGAATTTTAGAGAAACCTTAGCGAATCCAAAAACTTCCTTATCAAGTATGTATCTGCAACAAAATCGCAATGCGGACACGCAGATCAGGTATTTGTGCCATGGGTGGTGGCTCCATAGTGCAGACCTATCGCGAAATGGTGTTATAATTTTCTGCATTATTCGTTTCGGCCCAAGGGATTTCGGTACATATCCCATGTCCTCCTATGTGTAAAAATACTTATATTTAGCCATTGTTTAGCTCCATATCACTCAAAACACTCTCAAGACCTTCCTCTAACACTTAACCGAATATTTCATCCAAATTCAGCTTCTTTGAGTTTAGTTCCATGTCTCAAGGACTTGATTCAAGATTCAAGTTCTTATTCAAACCTTCAACCTTCATCAAGGAAATCCCAAAATTTTGGGTATGTGGGTTTCAACCATTGGGTCCTTTCACCCATGGTGTCCAACCTTCCTATTATGAAACTTGCATATTTTCAAGATGTATTAATTATGAGTATTACTTTATATGAATTATGATTACAAATTATGTTGGGGTTTTATGAAATGTTGATCGAAAACACATGTCTATCTATTTCAAGCTTATACTATGAGATGGTTGCTATTGTGACTATGTACGCTTTGAGCTATGAATCTATGATCTATTATGTGATTTGATCAGGGGTTTTAAACTATATTACATGAGGGTTTTATTATCTATTGCTATGTTGATTTACCTTGAGTCTCACATTACTTCGCTCTTGAATTGCATGATTTTGGACTCGCAATACATACCCACCAAATGTTTGATAACATGTCTTGTTATGAATTCTTGAGTTATTGATAATCTATTGTATGGCTTGTGAGTCAGGTGACTTTATGATGATGAAGGGGGATATATGTATGTATTAAATTCATGATAAGTATCTATGGTGATGCAAGTTGACCACATCTTATTGGGGGGTGACATGTCCAACCACCTTTTGAGGGGGTGACATGTCTTTACCACCTTGTCGGGGGGTGACATGCCTGTACTACCACGTTGAGGGGTATGTACCTTATCCACCTTGTTGGGGCATGATATACCCATACTACCATATTGAGGGATATGTAACTCGACCATATTGTTGAGGGTTGGCATGCTCGTACTGCCATGTTGAGGGGTATGTACCTTGACTACCTTGTTAGGGGCTGAGATGCTCGTAATACCATGTTGAGGTGTAGATACCTCAATCACCTTCCAAAGGGGTGAGATGCCTTGGATTCCAAGTAATAATTTTCTTGATCTATTATGACTGTCCCTTTCTACATATGTAATTTGTTCTATACAAGCATGTTTTACTTCAAGCATTGGTAATACGTGTCATATTGTCATTGTACTTATCCAATGCTTATGCTTATGCATTTTGATTATGTTGCCTATCAGTTGTTGCGTTGTATCCTACATACTTAGTACTTTCAAATGTACTAATGCATACTATATGCCTATATAAAGTTACCATGTAGGAACTGGAACTCTTCTCGATCATCCTCCACGTGGCTAGTTTTGACATCTTGAAGATAAGCTTTTAGTGAGTCCTCAAATTCAGGGACACTAGATTTGCACTCTTGCTTTTGTTATCTCTTTATATTGTACTTTGATATTATGAGGGTGACCCCGAAAAGTGTCTTAGCCCCCGCCCATTCTATGTTATAGGTATTATTGGAACCATTGATGCAATTATGTTATGATATTGACTCTTAAATATTTTAGGGTTATCAAAGACTTTCTTTATCATTATTTATGTCTCTTATTGTTGTTTACTTTTCTCTGTGACCAAGGATATGTAATTGATATACTAAGAGACTTGTTTGGGTGCCCATTTGTCGGGTCACGTCTAGGCCCTATATGGGTCGTGACAACATTTATCCCCAAATGTCAAAGAAACGTACATAAGAGAAGTAATCATGAAGATTTTAGCCTGACATGAATGCAACAAACACATTAAACATCATTTCAAAAAAATCTCTACATGAATGTCAAAAATCACCATAAAACTTATCAATGTGAACATGAATGCATGCAAAATAAAATAAGGTCTAAAACTTAAGACTAGAAATCATGTAGGGGACTGAAATTAGTACCTTAGGATTGAGTATAGTGTAAAAGATATGGATATCATTACTCATGTAAGCCTCATCTTCCCATGTGGCACTTTCAACTAGTTGTTTCTCCAAAGAACCTTGATAGAAGCTACATCCTCATTTCTCAATATCTTCACTTGTCTATCTAAAATTTCCACAAGAACCTCCTCATTAGTCAAATTATCTTCTACAACACCCACAACATCCAAAGGCGCTATAGCATTAGGGTCGCGCACACACTTTCTCAACATAGACACATAGAAGACTACATAAAACATGTCTGACTCCCTAGGCAACTCCAACTCATATATAACCTTACAAATCCTCCTTAAAACTCTGTAAGGACCCATAAATCCTGGGCTTAACTTTTCCTTCTTGCAAAATTGAACCACGCACTTCATGTGTGAGATTTTCAAGTAGACACAATCACCAACCTAAAATTCAAGATCTCTTCTCCTCACATCAGAATAGTACTTTTGTCTACTTTGGTGTTTTTTAGTCTATCCCTAATCACACTCACCATCTCCAAGACTTCCATGACAAAAACTAGACCTAGCAAAGCCATTTCACCCACTTCAAACCACCCAATCGGGGATCTACAATGCCTACCATGAAGAACTCCAAAAGGGGCCATACCAATGCTTAGTGATAGCTATTGTTGTATGAAAATTCAATGAGTGGAAGATATTCCTCCCAATTACCCATAAACTTCAACACACAAACTCTAAGCATATATTTACAAGTTTGGATAGTTCTCTCGGCTTGTCCATCCGTTTGAGGGTGAAAGGTCATGGCTTTAGCTTAGTTCCAAGACCTCTTTGGAAGGACCTCCAAAAGTGAGAAGTGAATTGAGAATCATTGTCCAAAATAAAAGACAAGGGAAACCCATGCAATCTAACCAACTCATGAATATACAATTTGGCATAATCTTAGGCACCTTAAGTAGTTTGGACTGGTAGAAAGTGAGCGGACTTTGTCATCCTATCCACAACAACCCAAATAGATTCAAAATGATTCCTAGTCTTAGGCAACCCAACCAAAAAGTCCATGTTGATTTCCTTTCGCTTCTAAGTATGAATCTCTATAGCTTTGGCTAAGACACCCAGCCTTTCATGTTCAGCCTTCACTTGTTAGCAATTGTGACATCCGGATATGAACTTAGAAATATCCCTCTTCATATCACCCTACCAATACACTTCCTTCATATCTCTATACATCTTTGTAGAATAGGAGTGAATAGAATAGGAAAAATTATAAGCCCCATCTAAAATCTTCTTTCTCAAGTCATCAGCACTAGGTATACACAATCTAACTTGGTACCTAAGGGCAACATCTCCCCTTTGGGAGAAAAACCTCCAACTTACCATTCTTTACCAAGGCCTTCAACTCTAACAAGGCTGGGTCAAGATCTTATTTTTTCTTTACCTCCTCAATCAATGAAGACTTAGAACCACCAAATACTACTACACCACCATTATGAACCTCATCTAACCTAACCCCCAATCTAGCTAACCGATGAACTTATCTAGCCACCTCTTTGCCACCACCATCAATATGACCTAGACTACCTATAAACACCCTACTTAGAGCATCGGCCACAATATTAGCTTTATCGGGTGATAATGCATACTCATATCATAATCTTTAAGAAGCTCTAACCACCTTTATTTTCTCAAGTCAAGATCATTTTCGGAGAACACATATTGGAGACTTTTATGATAGGTGAACACATCAATATGAACCTCATACAAATAGTGATGCCAAATTTTCAAAGAAAGTACCATGGCCTCCGAATCAAGATCATGGGTGGGATAATTCTTCTCATGCACCTTAAGTTATCTAGAGGCATATGCTATCACCTTACTACTTTGCATCAAAACACACCCGAAAACAATTCTTGATGCATCACAATACACAAAAAAGTCTTCCAACACTTTCGGTAGACATAAGATAGGACAGAAGACAAGCTTATCTTTCAAAGTTAGAAAACTCTTTCAACACTCATCGATCCATACAAATTTTGCCTTCTTTTGAGTCAATTTAGTCATTGAAGAAGCAACAAAAGAGAACCCATTTGTAAACCGCCAGTTATAACACGCCAAACCCAATAATTTTTAATGTCTAATGGAGTTACAAGTTTAGTCCAACTTCTAATCACCTTCGTCTTCTTTGGGTCCACCTTAATATCTTCACACGACACCACATACCCAAGAAAAACAACCTCTTTCAATGAAAATTCACATTTTTCATATTTTGCATACAAACTCCCCTCCCTCAAGATTTTTAACAACGCCTTCAAGTGTTCAGCATGCTTCTCCTCACTGTAAGAATAGATCAAGATATCCTTAATAAAAAAATGCCACAAATAAGTCAAGGTAGGGTTTAAATACCCTATTATAAGATCCAAAAATATAGCTAGTGTATTAGTTAACCCAAAGAACATAACCACAAACTCAAAGTACCTACACCTAGTCCGAAAAATCATCTTAGGAATGTCATACTCCCTCACTTTCACATGGTGATACCCGGACCGAAGATCAATCTTAGAAAATTAACTAGTCCATTGAAGTTGATCAAAAAGGTCGTCAATCCTTGGTAGAGGGTACTTATTTGAAACGCCCAAAAAAGTGCTCGAAAATGTGCCTCGTTAATGCTCATAATCATAATTTCAATATATCTCAAAATTTGTGCGTGATATCAAAAATCTGACTTCATATTCGTGATTAGGCGGAAAATTTAGTAGGAAATGTGTATAACCTCAATTTTAGTGTAATTATATGAAAATTTTCTTTTCCAAAAATAATGAAAAACAATAAGGATCCATGCCCCTAACACAATGCAGCCGCCTCTTAAACCAGTGTTATTTTTGTGCCAGTTCACTATTTTAGTCAAAAGCCTTTTGGTCTTAGGCGTAAGCCTTCCTATATGTAAAAACACATATACTTAGTCATTTTTCAACTTCATATCATTCAAGACATTTCCCAAAACCCTCTCTAAGACTTAGCAAACTATTTCATCCAAATTCAAGTTTCCTTAGCTCATTCTTGATCATAAGGAGTTCATTGAAGCTTTAAGTTCTCATGCAAATCTTCATCAATAAAATTTTTAAAGTTGAAGTATTTGGGTTTCAACCATTGGGTCCTTTCATCGATGGTTCCTAACCTTCCTTCTCATGTAAATTGCATGTTTCTAAGTTGATCTACTTATGGGTATTAATCATTATGAGCTTGGTTATAAACTATGTTGGGGTTTCATAAGGTGTGGTTGTTTAAGCATGTTTTGAGTCATGAATCTTTGATCTACTATGAGATTTGATTAGCCATTTTAACCTATCTTGCATGAGGACATTACCAAGTGTTGGTGGGTGGATTTTCATTGTGTTTTCTCACTTGATTTCACCCTTGAATTGCATGATTTTGAACTAGCATTACACACCCACCAAGTATTTCATAAAATGTTCAGTTATGATTTCTTGAGCTATTAAAGGTTCATTGTATGGCTTATGAGTTAAGTGACTTTATGATGATTAA
The DNA here is from genome assembly GCA_025642045.1 of Solanum sejunctum. Classification (NCBI taxonomy): domain Eukaryota; kingdom Viridiplantae; phylum Streptophyta; class Magnoliopsida; order Solanales; family Solanaceae; genus Solanum; species Solanum sejunctum. The sequence goes on along the minus strand of JAOTQJ010000099.1, from coordinate 8,547,590 downwards.
AGGAATCTATGTATGTGTTGATTACATTAAAAGTATCTATAGTGTTGCAACTTGACCACACGATGTTGAGGGTATGCTATGTCTCAATCACCTTGTCGGGGGGTGCCAAGCTTGTACTACCAATTAAGGGGTTTATACCTTAATCACCTTACTCTGTTGTGTTAGGCCCATACTATCATGTCAAGGGTTATATAACTTGGCCACCTTGTCAGGGCATGCTAGGCCCTTGCTACCAATAGAGGGGTATATACCTCAATCACCTTATCCGGGGGTGTTGTGCCCGTACAACCAATTGAGGGATATATACCTCAATCATCTTGTGGTTGGGTGTTAGGTCAGTACAAAAAAATTAAAAGGTAGACACCTCAATCACCTTCCAAGAGGGTCCTAGTCCTTGGATTCCAGGTAGTAGATACTTGGTCTATGATGATGGTTTCTTCCTACACATGTAATATGTTCTATACAAGCATGTTTTACTTCAAGCATTATTTATACATGCCATGTTGCACTATATTTATTCCTTGTCTATGAATGTGTATTTCGAGTATGTTTCCTGTCTCTTATTGCATTGCATCTTACAAACTTAGTACATACAAACGTACCAATAGATACTCTATGCCTACATGATGTTACCATGTAGGAACTAGAGCTCCACTTGATCATCTTCATTCTCCATGTGGCTAGTCCTATCACTTGAGGTAAGTTTTATGAGTCCTCGACTCTGAGGACAATAGCTATTGACCTTATGCTATGTAAAGACTCTTTTGTTTATTTAGATATTTATGACTATGAGGGTGAAACTGAAAAGTATCATGGCCCCCGCTTAATTCTATGTTTAGAAGTATTGTTGGGAAAGTGATGTAATTATGCTTTGACCTTCGACTCTTTGATGATCTATACTATTAAAGACTTCCGTTATTCCCTTTATTCCCTATTTATACTCTCTTGTTATTATTTGTTTGCTTCTGCGAGCAAGGATGTGTAAATAATATGCAAAGAGGCTTGTTTGGGGTCCTTTCAGGTTCCCATTCACCGTGGCATGTCTAGGCCCTAGGCTTGGGTTTTGACAAACTTGGTATCAAAGCACTAGATTTTTAATGGTCCTCATAATCCAATAGACTGCATCGATTAGAGTCTCATTCATGATTGTGAAGTGGACCACAACTAAGAGTAAGTGGTTGTGAGGCATTTTATAAAATGATTCCCTTTTTCTTGATCTATGTTGTGTGCTAGAATTAAGTCCTCTGAGGCTCATTTCTTGTTTTAATCACTGTGTTTCAGAATATGTCTCAAGCTATTCAGTATGGTGAACAATATGGTCATCATCCCTCACTTCAGGGTCAACTCCCCAAAGTTGACGTGTCAAGTGTGGAGGTTTCCAATGCGTTATAGCTTTTGGCCAAGGCGGTGACCCTTTAACTTAATCAACAAATGAGTGTTCCTAAGACTTCAAGAGATAAGAGGAGGGACAGAGAGGATAAGAATACCAAAGATAGTGGTGTCTCATTTTCTACTAGGCTACCGTTGCCTAATTAAGGAAAGGAGCGGATCCCTTTTGCCACTTGTTAAGAGTGTGGCAAGAAACATCAAAGGGAGGTGTTTGGTAGGAATTACAAATTGCTTCATGTTGGTGGTAATGGTCATAAGATGAGAAATCGCCCAGTGGCCTCTAAGGGAGAAAGAAGGAGAATTCAAGTTGAAGGTAGGCTTCCATATGTCATGCCCGGTGGGAATGGTGCGATAACTCATCCTAGATGCCCAAAGTGTGGGAGAAACCATAATGGCACTTGTAAGAGAAACACGAGTACATGCTTTGAGTGTGGCAAAATAGTCCACGTGTTTCCTAGTTTTCCATATGTTCAAGGGAAAGACAACGGTGTTGGTGCTCAAGATTCCCTAACGTGTCACAAGTGTGGGAAATGCCATGGTGGCCCATGTTTCAATAAATGTAATGCTTGCTTTGGGTGTAGTGAATCGGTTCACAAAATTAGTGATTCTCCTCATGCTCTTCAAGGGAAACAAGAGGTGGATGAGGTGCCCGATGTTGTCACCGATATGTTAGAAGTTTTAGATTTTAATGTGTATGCTTTGATTGACCTAGGTGTCACTCTTTCTTTCACTACTCCTTTTGTTTCTAACGAGGTTAATGTTAGTCCCAAATTATTGTGTGTGCCTTATGGAGTATTTGCTCCCATTGATGCATTCATTATTGCTAGAAGAGTCTATAGAAATTTTCCTATTCTCATATTGCATGAAATATAGCCTTGTGATTTTGTTGAGTTAGACATGGTGGATTTTAATGTCATTCTAGGAATTGTTTGGTTGAATGTGTATTATGCTTCTATTGATTGTAGAACCCATTGGGTAAAATTCCAATTCTCTAATATACCCATCCTTTAGAGGGAAAGTCTTGATGTGGTGGTCAAGGATAGGTATATATCTTGCAGTAAAGCCCAAAAGTTGATTTCTAAGGGGTGTCTTTAGCATTTTGTAAGAGTAGGGATGTTGATCCTAAGGTTCTTCTTATTGAGTTAATCCTGATGGTCAATGTGTTCTTGATGCCCTTTTTGATATTTTAGAATTTGGGGTAGTACCTTTTGGTTTGGAGAGTGCACCAGCTATGTCTATAGGTCTCATGAATAGGGTCTTTAAACCCTATCTTGATTTGTTTGTGGTGGTTTTGATTGTTGACATCATGATTTATTCCCATAGTGAGGAGGAGCATGTGAGTTACTTAAGGGTAGCACTACAAATCTTGAGAGAGGAGAAGTTATATGCAAAGTATGAAAAATGTAACTTTTGGCTTAAATAGGTTGCCTTCATTGGTCATGTGATATTGGGTGATGGTATTAAGGTAGATCCTAAAAAGACGAAGGTGATTAGAAATTGGACTAGACCTTTGACCCCATCAGACATTAATAGTTTCTTTGGTTTAGCAGGTTACCACCGGAGGTTTGTGAATGGGTTCTCTTCTATTGCTTTTTCTATGACTGAGTTGACCCAAAAAGAGGCAAAATTTTTGTGGGTTGATGAGTGTGAAAGGAGTTTCCAAACTTTAAAATATAAGCTTGTTTCTACTCCTATCTTATCTTTACTGGAAGGGTCAGAAGGGTTTGTTGTGTATTGTGATGCCTCAAGAATCGATTTGGGTTGTACTTTTATGAAAAATGGTAAGGTGATAGCTTATGCCTCTACACAACTTCAGGTTCATAAAAAAAACTATCCTACCCATGATCTTAAATAGGCTGCCATTGTATTTGCTTTGAAAATATGGCTTCTT
>JAOTQJ010000099.1:8509831-8540238 GCA_025642045.1 Solanum sejunctum | reverse complement strand
ATATCACTTGGCATGAAACATAGATCCTTCGGTAAGCAAAGACATTTATCTACTCCAGCATGACAAATCAGCCATACAATATTTCAGATATTCATATGATCTTATATATAGTTGTATTTAAATCTACATATATATGATACAAAATACATGAGTTCTTATTGCTAAACAAAATTCATGAGTTGCTTCAGTTCCTACGCATTTCATTGTCTATGTAACATACTCTTTTCATTTCCATACTGTATTGTATGATTACTTACATGGGACATGCTGCATATATAGCTTTATTTCTCTAATATTATGACCACCAAAAGAATCATCTCAAAGGTAACTAAAAATTAAGTATACAATTTTGATGGGTGGTAGCCCGAGGGGGTTCATTGCGAACCTAGCACAAGGACGATCCCAATACAGTTTATGGGTGGTAGCCCGAGGGGGTTGATTGAGAACCTAGCATAGGGATGATCCCTATACAGTTCACCACTGATCATTTGGTCATTTGAGTATAGATGTGCACAGACTTCACAGTACAGATTTTACAGTAAAGGTAAAGCAAAGAAATATAAAGTACTTGATCCCAAAGTATAATTAAAGGTTGTCTCTTATTCGCAATCAGTGCATAATTTCATTTGAGTTATATTTCATGTATAGTATTTGTTGTCTTACATATTCAGTACATTATCTCGTATTGAGTCCCTTTCGGGGGACCTGTATTTCATGCTGCAGGTACAGGTGCTAATAGAACTTCCCAGTAGAGTTCAGGACCTTCAGCTGCCGTTACCAATCTCCAAGTTATTCCGGAGCTTTCTGCATATTTTGAGTTTATATGTTTATATTATACAGTTAATTCAGACGGGGCCTGTCCCGAATATTTATGGATACTTTCTCTCGACTAGAGTCTTTGTAGACTATGTAAACGAAAGTGTGGTCATGTCTCATACATTAGGCATCGTGGCCCCAATGGCCTAGCTATACATATCTCCTTTTAGCTTTTTATTACCATTTATCTCCCTATAACCATGCCAAATATAGAAAGTTAATTATAATATGTACACAAGCGAATAGATATAGGTTGGTTCTCCCGAGCCTTATCAGCAAGGGTGCCAGTCCGCCCTAACGACAACTTGGGGTGTGACACAAGAAAACCCAAGTTTGAGGTATTGGGTTTCATCCATTGGGTCTTTTAACCTATGGAGCCTAATCTTTTTTTTTATGAAAATTGCATGTTTCAAGTTGTATTACCTATGGGTATCTCTAATTATGGATTATGAATATAAATTATGTTGAGGTTTTATGAAATGTTGAGTGATTATGCATAACTCTCTATTTCAAACTTATACAATGAATTGATGTTGTCTATTGAGACTATGAATGTTTTTAGCTATGAAACTATGATCTATTATGAGATTTTATCATTAATTTCAAGGTACCCTACATGAGGGCTTTACTACATGTTGATGGGTTGATCTACATTAAGTTTTCTCATCTTATTTCACTCTCGAATTGCATGATTTTGCACTAGTATTAACCCACCAAGTGTTTGATAAAATGTCAAGCCAAGAATTCTCAAGTTATTGATGATCTATTATATGATTTACATATTAAGTGACAATATGATGATTAAGGGCATTCAAGTATGTATTGAATTCATGATAAGTATCTATGACAAGTTAAGCCCTATTTTAAGATTTTTACATCTTATGAGCCATTCATGTTAAAGCAAGGGTTCATGTATGATTATGATCTACTCTAATGTTTCAAGTTACGCTTACCATTAGAGGTCAAGAATGTTTAAGAACTACTCAAGTCATATTTCAATGTTTCTTACAAGTTATTAAAGTTATGATTATTTCAAGTGTTCCTTGGGATTAGCACCAAGGGATTGGATGTCAGTGTGGACTATCTTCAAGGATTCATACTCATTTCCAAAAACTATGTGCCAACATAGGATTATACTTTACCCTTGCTATACTAGTTGATCCATTTAGTGAACTTTATCATGAAATATACCCCGAAATAGGATGGATTCCCATAATGGGGGTTACTTAAAATGGGATGGGCTCTCGTAAGGTGAATTTTGTTTACCTTGGCAAGTAGACTACCTCTTTATTGATGAGGGGCAATTATTGGGATTCCAAGTTGTAGCTCACTTGGTCTTACTTTTATTGGTTAGAGTCTCTTCCCACACATGTATTATATTTTATGCAAGTTGAATGATTTACAAGTATATTTTACTTCAAGAATTGATCATGCATGCCATGTTGAGGTTACACTTATATATTTCTTATTATTATACATTTTGAGTATATTGACTTATGTCTTGTTGCATTGTATCTGACATACTTAGAACATTCAAATGTAATAACGCATACTCTATGCCTATATGATATTACCATGTGGATCGGAGCAGCTTTTGATCATCCTCCAAGTGGCTAGTAAGATCATGTGAAGCAAGCTTGGTGCGTCCTCAAGTCCGCAGACACTATATATGTTATTCTTTCTTTTTGAGACTTTTTTATGTTGAACATTTATTACTATGAGGATGAGCCCAAAAAGTGTCTTGGCCCCCACTCCATTCCATGTTAGAGGTGTTGTTGGATATAATTATGTACTTATGCTTGTGCTTGACTCTTTAATGCTTTAATGATTATCAATACTTCCCTTGGTCCTTCTGTCTTTTTTATTATATTTCTTCTTATTGTTTACTTTGCTTCCACGACCAAGGATGTGTGATTGATATGCTAAGTAGCTTGTTTGGGTCCCTTTGGGTTCCCATTCGCCATGTCACATTTAGGCCCTAGGCTTGGGTCGTGACAAACTTGGTATCAAAGCAATATGCTAATAGTCCTCAAAATCGAACACACCGCATCGATTAGAGTCTTATTCATGGTTATGAAGTGTGCCATAACAATGAATGGGAGACTATGAGGCATTTTAGAAAATGTTCCACTTCTTCATGATTTATGTAGTGTGTGATAAAGTTATGCCCCCCTAAGGCTTATTCCTGACTCTTAACTGTTATATTTCAGCATATGTCTCAAGGTACTCAGAATGGTAGGCAAAGGAGTGACAATCTCTCACATGGGTGTCAACTTCTCAACGACAATATGCCGAATGCAGAATTTCGTAAGGCTCTATGGCTATTAGCTATGGTTGTAACCATCAAATCAATCAACAAGTGGGTGCTCCCAGGACTGCAAAGGATAAGAGGAGCAAGAGTGAGGCTAAGAGGGTTTGATTTGGTGGTGCCTTATGATCTACTAGTCTACCGATACATGAAGAAAAGGATCCCTTTTGTCACTTGCCAAGGGTGTGGCAAGAAACATCAAGGGAGGTGTATGGCGGAAGTTAAGGGTTGTTTCACGTGGGCAGTGTTGGGCATAGGATGAGAGATTGCCCGACTGAAACACCTAAAATTGTGCCCGAAAATATGCCTAAAAATGTCCAGAATCATAATTTCCATTTATCTCAAAATTCGTGCATGATATCAAAAATCAAACTTTATATTCATGATCAGGGGAAAATTTAGTAGGAAATGGGTATAACCCCAATTTTAGAGCAACCGTAGCAAAATTTCATTTTCCAAAAAATGCTTATCCAATGTCGATCTGCACCTATCTGCGCTACACTAGTGGCGCGGATCAATGTTATTTTGGTCCCAGTTTTCTATTTCTAACTAAGGCATTGGGACCTTGGCGCAATGCCCTTCGATGCATAAAAACACCTATACTTTGCCATTTTTCAACTCTTATATTACTTAATGCACTCTCAAAATCCTCTCTAACACTTAGCAAAATATTTTACCCAAATTTAAGTGACCCAATCTTAGTTTTGGATCTCAAGAACTTCATTCAAGCTTCAAGTTCTCATTCAAATCTTCATCAAGGAATCCCCAAATTTGAGGTATGTAAGTTTCAATCATTGGGTCCTTTCACCCATGGTGCCCAACTTTCTTTTTTTATGTAAATTACATGTTTTCAAGTTGGTTATCTATGGGTATCTCTTATTATGATATTTGATTATAAACTATGTAGGGGTTTCTTAAAATGTTGACTGTTTAAGCATGTTTTGAGATATGAATCTATAATCTATTATGAGATTTGATGAAGGTTTTCAATGTATCTTGCATAAGGGTATGATCAACTGTTGGTGGGTTGATTTACATAGAGTTTTCTCACATGAATTTACTCTTGAATCGAATGATTTTGAAGTAGCATTACATACTGGCCAAGTGTTTGATAAAATGTCTTGTTAAGGATTCTTGAGTTATTGATAGTCCATTACATGACTTTTGAACTAAGTGACTCTATGATGATGAAGGTATATATGTATGCATTGAATTCAAGAAAAGTACCTATAGTGTTGCAAGTTGACCACACCTTGTTAAGGGGGTGATATGCCTCAACCACTTTAATGGGGGTGCTATGCCCATCTACCATGTTGAGAGGTATATACCTTGACCACTTTGATTTGGGGTGCTATGCCCATCCACTATTGAGGGGTACATACCTTAACCACTTTGATGGGGGCTGGTATGCCTATCTAATGATTGAGGGGTAGATACCTCAATCACCTTCCAAGGGGGTGCTATGCCTTAGATTCCAAGTGCTAGTTTGCTTGGTCTATGATGAGGGTCTCTTCCTACATATGTAATCTATATTCTCAAGTATATGTCTCACAAGCATGTTTTACTCAAGCATTGATTAGGAATGTCATGTTGTTGTTATACTTATCCATTGCCTATGTTTATGCATTTTGACTAAGTTGTGTATGTCTTGTTGCATTATATCCTACATACTTAGTACATTCAAATATACTAACGCATATTGTATGCCTATATGACGTTAACATGTAGGAACCAGACCACCTCTTCATCATCCTCCATGTGGATAGTATTGGCATATTGGAAGAAGAGCTTCAGTAAGTCCTCAGGTTTGAGGACATTAGCTATCTTACTGTTGTCACTTACTTTCTCTTCATGTTGAACTCTTGATAATATGGCGGTGAGCCTGATTGGCCCCTACTCAAATCTATGTTTAGTGGTATTGCTGGAACTAATGATGTAATTATGCTTGAGATTTGGATGTTCTATGTTTTATGCTGTCAAGGACTTTTCTTAGTACCAATTTCACTTTTTCATTTCTCTTGTTATTGTTATTATGCTTCTGCGACCAAGGATGTGTGTATGATATGCTAAGAGACTTGTTTGGGGCCCTTTCGGGTTCCCATTTGCCATGTCATGTCTAGGTCCTAGGTTTGGATCGTGACCCTAGTAACCTCAAATAAAGAGAGAAGAAGGCTCCAAATTAGAGGTGGAAATGGTGGGATGACTCGCCCTAGGTGCCCAAAATGTGGGAGAAACTATAATGGAACATATTGGAGGACCATGGGTGCATGCTATCGGTCTGGCAAGATGAGCCATAAGATTGTTCTTGCCCATATGCTCAAAGAAAAGGCAAGGGTGTTGGTGTTCAAGCTTTTCCTCTGTGCTATGAGTGTAGAAAGTATCACATGAGAGATATTTTGGCCAGTTTGAGTGCGTGTTTTGAGTGTGGAAACATGGATTATGAGTGGAGACATTATCCATAGGTTACTACTGATTATGAGGATGACCATCGACATGCTCAACCATACCCCTCTATGGGTCACTAGACTTGGCATGGTGCTTCACAGGTATGCTAAAGTTTTTTTATTTTGGTGTGTGTGCATTCATAGACCTGGGTGCCACTCTTCTTTTATTACTTCTTTTGTCACCAAAAGCTTCATGTTAGACATGAATTGTTGTGTGAACCTTATGAACTATCTACCCCTTGTTGGTGAGTCTATTATTGCTAGAAGTGTCTATAGAAATTGTCCGGTGTTTATATTGCATAAAGTCTTGCCTTGTGATTTTGTTGAATTAGATATGGTGGATTTTGATGTCATTCTTGGGATGGATTGCTTGCATGCATATTATGCTTCTATTGATTGTAGAACCCATAGGGTCGAATACAATTCCCTAATGAGCCTGTCCTTGAGTGAGAAAGTCGTGATGTGGTGGTGGTCAAGGGTAGATTAATTTCTTGTCTTAAAGCCCAAGAGTTTATTTCTAAGGGTTTCCTTTACCATCTTTTGAGGGTTAGGGATGTTTAGTCCAAAGTCCTTCCTATAGAGTCGGTTCCTATGGTTAATGAGTTTCTTAATGTCTTTCCCGATGAGCTTCCTGGTGTACCTCCCAAAAGGGAAATAGACTTTAGTATAGACCTCCTTCCCAATACTCAACCCATTTCTATTCCCCCTTACCTTATGGCCCTGGCGGAGTTGAAGGAGCAATTGAGGGATTTGTTGGAAAAGGGTTTCATAAGGCCTAGCAAGTCATCTTTGGCTGCACCAGTATTATTTGGTAAGGAAAAGGATGGTTCTCTTATAATGTACATTGATTACCGGCAACCTAATGGAGTCACCATAAAGAATAAGTACCCTCTAGCACGGATTGATGACCTTTTTGATCAACTTCAAGATTGATCTTCTGTCCGATTTTCACCAAGTGAAACTGAAGGAGTGTGATATTCCCAAGATGGCTTTCCAAACCAGGTATGGGCACTTTGAATTTGTGGTTATGTCCTTTGGGTTAACTAATGCACTGACCATATTTATGGATCTCGTGAATAGGGTCTTTAAATCCTATGTTGACTTTTTTGTGGTGGTTTTTATTGATGATATATTAATTTATTCCTATAGTAAGGAGAAGCATGTTAATCACTTGAGGCTAGCATTGCAAATCTTGAGGGAGGTGAGATTGTATGATAAACATGACAAATGTGAGTTTTTGTTGAAAGAGGTTGCTTTTCTAGGGCATGTGGTGTCAAGTGATGGCATTAAGGTGGATCCTAAGAAGACAGAGGTGATTAGAAATTGGCCTAGACCTTTGACTCCTTCGAATATTAGAAGTTTCTTTAGTTTGGCTGGTTATTACCAAAGGTTTGTAAATGGTTTCTCTTCTATTGCTTCTTCTATGACTGAGTTGATCAAAAAGAAGGTGAAATTCATGTAGAGCGATGAATGTGAAAAGAGTTTCCAAACCTTTAAAGATAAACATGTCTCTGCTCCTATCTTGGCTCTACCAAAAGGGTTGAAAGGATTTGTTGTGTATTGTGATACCTCATGAATTGGTTTGAGGTGTGTTTTGATGCAAAATGGTAAGGTGATAGAATATACCTCTAGGCAACTTAAGGAGCATGAGAAGAATTATTTCACCCATGATCTTGAATTTGGCGGCCGTGGTGTTTGCTTTGAAAATTAGGTGTCACTACTTGTATGGGGTTCATGTTGATCTGTTTATTGACCACAAGAGTCTTCAATATGTGTTCACCCAAAAAGATCTTAACTTGAGACAAAGAATGTGGTTAGTGCTCTTTAAAGAATATGATATGAGTGTGCCTTATCACCCCGGCAAAGATTATGTTGTGGTCGATACTCTAAGTAGAGTGTCCATGGGTAGTCTAGTTCATGTTGATGATGGTGGCAAAAAGGTGGCTAGAAAGGTTCATCAGTTGGCTAGATTGGAGGTTAGGTTGGATAAAGTTGATAATGGTGGTGTAGTGGCTGTTGATAGTCGTAACTCTTCTTTGATTGAGGAGGTAAAGTCAAAAAAGATCTTAATCCTGCTTTATTAAAGTTGAAGGCCTTGTTAAAAAGATGGTAAGGTAGAGGTTGTCTCCCAATGGGGAGATGGTACCCTTAGGTACCAAGGTAGATTGTGTGTGCCTAATGTTGATGAATTGTGGGAGTTGATTGTGAAAGAGGCTCATGAATCATCCTATTTTATTCCTTCTGATTCTATGAGAGTAGATAAGGACTATGGGAAGGTACCTCCGAGAGATGGGTGAGATGGTTTGATTGCACCAGATTGGGTTATGGAAGCATCGGAGAAGGTATGGTTGATAAGGGGAAAGATTGAAGGTGGGTTAAAGTGGGCAATAGTCATATTATGATGTGAGAAGAAGAGACCTTGAGTTTAAGGTTGGTGATTCGGTTTACTTGCAGGTTTCACCCATGAATGGTATGGTCCAGTTTGTCAAGGAAGGAAAATTGAGCCTAAGATTTTTGTGTCCTTATAGAGTTTTGAGGAGAATTGGTAAATTTTCCTATGAACTGGAGTTGCCTATGGATATGAATATGGTTCATCTGGTCTTCCATGTGTCTGGGTTGAGGAGATGTATTGGTGATCCAAGTGCTATAGTGCCCTTAGAGGGTGTTGGTGTTGTGGAAGATAATTTGACCTATGAGGATGTCCTAGTGGAGATTTTGAATAAAAAAGGCAATGAAGAGATTGAGAAACAAGGATATAGCTCATGTTAAGGTTCTTTGGAAGAATCAACAAGTCAAAAGCATCACTTGGAGAGCCAGAGCAGACATGAAGAAGCGATATCCATACTTCTTTCACTCTATTCAAGCTTAAGATACTAGTTTAAGTCATATCTATGTTTGAAGTCTTAAGTCGCAGCCGTTATGTCATTTTGCATGCATTCATGTTCATGGTAAAGGTTTATAGGTGATTTTTGACACTCATGTTGGAACTTTTTGAAAACGATGCTTAAATGCATTTGTTGCATTCATGTCGGACAAAACACTTCATAATTACTTCTCTTATGTATGTTTCCTTGACATTGGGGTCGAATGTTCCAAGGTGGAGATATTGAAACACTCCAAAATGTGCTTCAAAAATGGCCATAGTCATAATTTCCATATATCTAAAAATTCATGCCCGATATCAAAAAGTCGACTTCATATTCTTGATCAGAGGAACAAATTGAGTGGGAAATGGGTATAAACTACATTTTAGAGGACCCAAGGAACAAATTGAGTGGAAAATGGGTATAACCTGGATTTTAGAGGACCCAAAAATAAATGTTGCAAATTCATGATTTCTAGAGAGCCTTCGCGCCCTGGCTGCGATGCGCCAAGGGCACAGAGCAGTACAAAAATGGCCTGCATGATGGGTCCCCATCATGCAAAGGACGCAAAGTAATGTATGTTTTCCTTGGATTTTCTATCTCGGCCAAGATCATGAGGGTTGTATCCCCATGCCTACCAATGCATAAAAACACCTATACTTACCTATTTTTCAACTATATATCACTCAAAAACCTCACAAAAACCTTGCCAAAACTTAACCAAATATCTTATTGAAATTTCTAGGATTTCAAGGTTAACTTTGAAACTCAAGGATTCTCTTCAAGGTCTAAGTTCTATTCAAGCTCACCTCATGAAAACCAAGTTTGAGGTACGTGGCTTTCATCCATTGGGTGCTTTCACCCATGGAGCCCAATCTTTCATTTTATGAAAATTGCATGTTTTTAAGTTGTATAATTGATGATGTTCATGCAGTCGCTGTCAATAATTAACCTAATTGAAGGTTAGGGTTGAATACATAGAGAATACAAGGCTTGACTACAAGAATTCACTATCAATCATTTCGAGTACTTATAGCTAAAATATCCAATTGGGGGGGAGGGGTTATGATTTGGAAACAAAAGTAAAATAAACACTATACTATGATGTGAGGAAACACTCAAGTTTAGGGACAACTTGGGAATTGTATTCCCCATGGTTCTTTGACTAGATTACCCTAGATGACATGATTGTGATTATTCGCATGCAAGATGATAACTTAGGTTCTTCGAGCTCTCTTGTGAAGGTGAAGGTCAAATTTCACCATGGTGCATGGTCGGCAACCATGATATGCCAACTAACTGTTACCCATTGTCCCAGTTAACCTCCCCTTAATTAGGTTTGGTTAATTAAATGAGAACACATTAATCGAATCCTATCATTTACTTGAATTTTCATATTTGTCAATACCTTTGTCAGGATCATGATAGTAGGCGGGATTTGGTGTTGGTCACCACCAAACAATAATCAAAACGAAGGGAAATAAACAATATATGCAAAACTCCAATCATAGAAATACAATTAGTCTATCCCAAGTCAACTACCATGGTTCCCACAATCCCAAGTTGTGGGTGGTTAGCTACTCATAGTCATGGAAAAACCAACAAGAAAGTAAATAAAATACATAGTTGAGAATTTTACCCAAAGCAAGGAAGAAAAATACCACCACAAGTTGCAAACCAGAATCTTTGATAGATGGAGGATAAATACAATGTAGGATTTGCAATCCCCAAAAGTGGGTTTTCAAATAGAAAATGAGAATCTACACTAAAAACACTAAAATATTCTAGAGAGAATGTTCAATGTCTCCAATTTTGAATGTCTCCTCAAATAAACCCTAACATAAAGTATTTATAGTATTTTCAAACTTAAACCTATAAATTACATAGAAAAGACAGCTGGCAACAGGTACGTCTCATAGTAATGACTTGTAGGGTGACCTGCGAGTCATATCCGGGGTCTCGTATCAGGCACTTGGCTTTTGGACTTGAGTGTTCTGACCCACTTGTATGAGTTTTGCATGGGCTATGACTCGTATGCTTATCTCGTAGTCTAGTCTTTTAGTTTTTGGTCAAAAAATTTGGCTATCTGTTTCTTGCCACGAGTCAACCTATACGAGTCGTTGTAAGAACTATGACTCATAGAGTGACCTTGTAAGGCTGACCTCTACTTGATAGATTTCTGGGTTTTGCTCTTTGTTATTTGCTATAAAGTCACCTTATGACTTGTATCTTGGGGTATGACTTGTAGGTAGGCTCGTATGTCCTGCACTTTAGCAAAATCTACAATTTTCTCCCAAAATCATGCCAACCTACTTTTTCTGCAATAACAACACAAAAGTACATAAAAATCATAAAAAGTCATATTAAGAACTCACAAAATCCCTTGTTGAAGGCATCAAATGTGTTGTATTTTGACATCACATCAACAGCCTCAACTTAGATTATTGCTTGTTCTCAATTGAGGATTCAATCCACGGAGACAATGAAAAACACATAATAGTTATACTGATGGCATATACATCATTCACTCTAATTTAGGTACCCAACTTTCATTTTCAAAACTAGATCGCAAAGCTATTAAGCAAAGAAAACAACACAATGATATACCTAGCTAGCCAACTATGATAAGTTAAGGAGCATCAACCATTTGAATCACTGGTGCAGTCATATGCTAATCATGTAGTGCAAATGCCCTCACAGAAAAGAAGTCCCTGTTACTCACTCAAAAATCATTTAGAATTAGGGGACTATGGAAGCATTCTCAATCTCACAAATGAAATGCAAAATGACTAACACCATAGGCTTGCCTGTACTCAACTTCCAGATGGGTGACAAAGTAATTTTGGAGCACTTTAGGAGTTAAGGGCCTGTAACATAGGTTAGGTGGCTTTGGTATGGCATTTTAGGCAAGTAGTGACTAAAAGCTATCCTTAAACCATGTTGACCAATACTTTTAGCTTCATAACCCAACCATTTTCACTAAATCCACACTTATTCTTCTGTCTCAAGCTTTCCCTGGGTGCTTTCTTTCTCTTTTTCAGCTTTGCCTTATTTTTGAAAATCATTTTAGCAATTCTCTTCAATCCAAGCAACTTTTCTTTTCTTTTTCCCCACTTGGCTCATGACTTTTCATTTATTTCTTTATTTCCCAACTAACCACATCATTTTCATTACTTTACCACAATAAAAATCACCCTCAGCTTAGGCTTTTACCTTAAGGTGAAGTACACGATATCTATTCCCCAAAATAGGGCCACTACTTTTAGCCACTCTCAACTTAGGCTTTCAACCTCAATCAAGGTTCACATGTTCAAGGATACACCAGGGTGATATCAAGTATTTCATAAAACCAGGCCAAGCTAGGTAGGTGTGAAGAAAGAATGAGTGCGGAGAGGCTCAAACATTTGGAAAAAGGGATTCATTAACACATTTGGTAGATTTTTAGGCAAAAGTGGGCTCACTATAACAACAAAGGCTGAAGATCCCTTCCAAAATGACCACATCAGCAAACCAATTTTAGAGTAATAAGGCAAGTTTTTAGTACATACATGATACATGAATGCGGTAAAATAAGCTTATAAGACACATGGCATTGCACACACAGTCAAGTATAGACCCACAGGTCATGCTTCAAGCCTCAACTTACCTTTTCATTATAAGAACAAACATCACCAGATAATCATATCTATGATTGCAAAAATAACCAATAATCTAAAAATATTTTTGAGGGTACCGAATTATTAATCATTCAAAAAGCATTTAAAAACTATATATATATGCCAAAAGATAATAACTATGATATATATACAAATTATATACACTACCTAAACATGCTGGTTCAACAAAAATTAAACATCCATAAGGAAAAAGAAACACGATAAGAAAACCTTGGGATAAAAATAGGGAAAGTTATGGACTTGAGGTTACTCAGACTTCACCCTAATCCATAACTTCCCACACCCCACCAAAATAAGATACTTTTTCCTCAAAGTAAAATCATCAAGAAGAAAACAAGGGGTACACCTTGGGTTGCCTCCGAGGAAGTGCCTGATTTATTATCGCTGCATGACAAAACACTTTTGTTTTGTACTTATGCTTCGTCAAGGTCCCACTCTTCCACTATCTTTATTTCCTCCATATCACCCATATACAGTTTGACCCTTTGGCCATTGTCCTTGATAATTTTACTATTCTTTCTTTCTAACTCAATAGTTCCACGACTAAAAATGCGTGATACCCTGAAGGGTCCCATGCACTTAGATTTGAGTTTCTCGGGAAACCACTTTAACCTAGAGTTGTAAAGCAACACCATGTCTCTTGGAACAAATTTGTGATTCTCAATTCTGCAATCATGCTAAACTTTCACTCTTTGCTTGTACAAGGCAGAGCTCTCATATGCTCGCAGCCTAAATTCATCAAGTTCATTAACCTACATCAGCCTGGAGGGTGCTACTTCATTCAAATCCAAATTTAGCTTCTTCAGTACCCATAATGCTTTGTGCTCAAGTTGAATCGGCAGGTGACAAGCCTTCCCAAATATTAATTGATATGGAGACATTCGAATTGGTGTTTTGAAGGCTGTGTAGTAGCCCTACAAGGCATCATCCAACTTCTTCGACCAATCAATATGATTCATATTCACAGTCTTTGACAAGATTTGCTTTATTTAGATTTGACATTTCAACTTGCCCACTTTTTTGGGGATGGTAAAGGGTTGCACTCGATGTCGCACACTATAATTCTTGTGGAGAGCATTGAACAATCAGTTGCAAAAGTAAGAACCCCCATCACAGATGATTGCTCGAGGTGTGTTGAAGCTGGAGAAAATGATTCTTTCGGAGAATCCCGATGACACTCTTGCCCCCACTTTTTTGTAAGGCTATGGCCTCTATCCATTTAGAGACATAATCTACTGGAACTAGGATATACTCATTCCCATGAGAGCTAACAAAGGGCCCTATGAAATCAATATCCCAAATGTCAAGCAACTCGATCACTAAAATAGGATTACGAGGGAGTTCTTGCCTTCACAATGCTACCCTCTCTTTGGCACTTGTCACAAGCCCTTATAATCATGAGCATCCTGGTGTAAAGATAGCCAATAGTAGCCACACTATAGTACCTTATAAGCAGTTCGAGATCCATTGTGATTGCCACTAACCAGTGACAAGTAGCATGCTTTAAGAATGCTCATCATTTCCACATCTGGAACACATCTACTGATGATCCCATCAGCGTAAATACTAAACAAATATGGGTCATCCCAAAAGAATTTCTTCTTATCATATATGAACTTGAGACATTGATAGGTATTCAAGTCAGGAGACACTATGTCACTCACCAAATTGTTGGCATAATCTACGAACTAGAGTATAAGATCATGTGAAGCCGCCAACACTCTTTCATTAGGGAAGGAGTCGTTGATATCAATCCCATCATCAAATTTCACTATAGCTTCATCTTTTAATCTTGAAAGATAGTTTGCTTCTTGATTTTTTGAGCCTTTTCTATCAATCAAATAAAAGTTGAATTCTTGCAATAGGAGTACCCATCTGATTAGTCTCGATTTTGCATCTTTTTTCGCCATAAGATATTTAAGGGCTGCATGGTCCATGTACACTATAACTTATCTCCCAAGAGGTTTGATCATAACTTTTCAAAGGCTTTGGGCAAGCAATTCTTGCTCAGTGATCTTGTAATTCTTCTGAGCCACGTTAAGCACCTTGCTAGCATAATAGATAGGATGCAGAGTCGTCTCCCTACGCTGCCCCAACACTACACATAATGCAACACCATTTGTATCACACATTAGTTCAAAGTGTTTTGACCAATAAAAAGACATGATAATAGGTGTCGAGGTTAATTTTTCTTCAACTCTTCGAAGGCATGCATACATCATCATCAAACATAAATTTGGCATCCTTCTCCAATATCTTACATAGGGGTTGTGAGATTTTTGAAAAATACTTAATGAAATAGAGGTAAAACCCTACATATCCCAAGAAGATATGGATGTCTTTCATAAAAATTAATGGCGAGAGTTTCTCGATTACCTAAATTTCCTTGCTTGAAATTCTGTGACCAAGCATAATGCCTTTCTTAACCATAAAGTGATATTTCTTCCAATTCAAACACATCTTTGCAATACAAAATGGAAGTGCAATAGGCACTCTTCAAAATATTGACCGACCATACTAAAATCATCCATGAACACCTCAATAGTGCTTTCTACCATGTCTGAGAAAATGGACATCATGCATCTTTGAAATGTTGCTGGAGCATTACATAACCCAAATGACATTCTCTTAAATGCAAAGGTACCATACGAGCATGTACAAGTGGTCTTCTCTAGATCTTTAGGTGCAATGACAATTTGATTATACTCAAAATAACCATCAAGGAAATAGTACCAACCTTTCTCTGCAAGTCACTCAAGCATTTGATCCATAAATGGCATGGGGAAATGATCTTTCTCTATAGAAGCATTCAACATTATGTAGTCCATGCACACTCTCTATCTAGTGACTGGTCACATGGGGATCAATTCATTTTTCTCATTTGGCACCACGATGATATCTTTTTTCTTTGGGACATATTACATAGGGTTTACCTATTCATTATCTGTGATAGGATAGATTACCTCTGCATCTAACCACTTGTGATCTCTTTTTGAACTACTTCTTGCATTTGAGGATTTAACCGTCTCTGATGTTTGACACTTGGTTTATAATCCTTGACTTGTTGAATATTGTGCGTGCATAACCCAGGGGGTATGCAAATGATATCTACAATTGTCCATCAAATAGCCTTTCTGAATTGGTTAATAACCAAGACAAGGGCCTTTACTTGTGCTTCACTTAAATCAGTTACAATTATGACTGGTAGTGTGTTGTTTACTCCTAAGTATGCATATTTCACATATGCTGGTAATGCCTTTAACTCTAACCTAGGTGGGACTTCTATGGAAGGCTTCGTGGGTGTAGTTTCCCTATTGCTTAAATCCAACTCCAACCTTGCCTGTCATCTAGGCTTGAACGATACTATGAGAGCATTTACCATCTCCTCGTAATTTGAAACGCTTTCACCATCAAAGTTTATCAACACATATGCCAAAAGTTTGACTCCTAGTCTCAACTCAATCGAGAGCTTTATTTTTACATTATCACTTACTTTGATCATTGAGTCTACCTGGAGCTCACAACTCTTTCTATCTTGCTGCAAACTTGGAACATACCGGCCTATTCACCAAATCGGAAAGTGAGCAACCCCTTTTCCATATCAATCAACGTGTGACCTGTGGCTAAGAAAGGCCTCTGTAAGATGATAGGAACTACAAAATCAACCTCACAGTCAATTATAACAAAATATCCGAGAAATATAAATTTATCTACCTTGACCAACATATCATAAAGTATCCACATAGGCTTCTTAATTGTTCTGTCTGCCATTAACAACCGCATCTTTGTAGGGACAGGGTGCCTAAACCAAGCTTTTTGAATATGGTAAGAGGCATCAAATTTATGCTGGCTCCCAAATCACAAAATCCTTTGGCAAATTTAAGTTCTTCGATAGTACATGTTTTGGTGAAAGCACCTAGGTCTTCGCGTTTCTACACCAAGGACTTTGTGGTGATGGTACTGCAGTGTTGAAAATTTTTGAAGAGGTCTTGGCTTAATTTTTGCTTCTTGTTGATTAGATCTTTCATCCATCTAGCGTACCCGAGCATTCTCTCAAGAGCCTCAATCAAAGAGATATCCATTAACAACTTCTTAATCATAGTCAAAAATTGCTCAAATTTACCTTCTTCCTTGTGCTGGGGAAAAGGTGGAGGGGGCCTTGGAAAAGTTTTATACTTCTTTGGTTGCTCCCTTGTGTTGGGGCTTTCATCTCCTTACTGCTTTCATATATAACATTTGGCTTTGATGAAAAAGGGTTATTTTTGCTACTCTGAGTCATTACCGCCATTTAATACCCATCATCCTTTGGATTCTGAACCGTATCACTTGGTAAAGTGCCCTTTTGGCATTAGTTTGGTTGTGATGAAACTTGCCCAAATTGTTGTTACAATTATTTAATAACCACAGAGTTAGACTCTATTTTTTGGTTTATACTTGAAATGTCCAATTTCATTCCCTTGAAAGTCTCATCTTGATTGTTCGCTTTTTCCAACAACTTGTCAAACATCTCTTCAAGCCTCGAAGTGCTTGGGATGGCATCACGGTTGTGGGCCGACATATAAGGACCATTCCTATAACCATCTCTTCTACACTAGTCAGCATCCAACACTCTCTCTATTTTTTGTAGCCACCTCGGTTGTCTCTATAAGCACTACCATAGTTGTAGTTCCGACCTTGATTCCCAGAACTTTGTCTTCAATAGTCCGAGATGGACCCTTGAGGGTTATTCTGAAAATCCGCCGCTTGGTTACTCATGAAACAACCATCTTCATCAAAGAATAGATCTTCATATATGGGAGCCTTAGGAGGTTGGTGAGTAATCATTTGGACACTTGTTTGGTTTTGCTTTAAGACCAAGTCCATACTCGTGCAAAGTTGAGCAAGTTTCTCCATGATCTCTTCGTTGACCTTTGCTTGATCATTGTTGGTATTGACCGCACAAGAAGTCTTCATTTCACCTCACTCTCATTGACCCCATACTCTATTAGTTTTAACCACTTGCTCCATCCTTGCGGCTATTAATGCAAAACATTGGTCAAGAACGATGCTCCCATGATTGTGTCAGTACAAGCTTGACTATTCTCATCAAGCGCCTAATAGAAAATGTCAACCAAGGCATCATCAACAATCTTGTGATCAGGGACCTTCCTCAAGCATTTGGTGAATTTCTCCTATGTAGTACTAATAGAGTCATCCGACAATTGCTCAAAATTGTTTATTTGATCTTTGATCTTTAGCTTCTTTGATCTTGGGAAATATCTTTCTGGAAACACTCTATGAAGTTCTGCCCAATTTGTTATTATACCCGGAGGATGTTCAGACAACCACACAATTGCATTACCAGTTAGTGACACTCTTGTAGACAAAAACCGCATTATGGAGATAATGATGGGGATCCTCTAAAGGTAGCCCTATGAATAATGCACGGTTTTAGAGCATTTGAAGTAATCCACTTGACACTGAGAACTTAGTATCTACTGGTAATAGAGGTAACATTACAGCGCCAGTAACATCCATGGCGATAGGGTTTAAGCGATATTGGTTCCACCCATAAGCATTTTTATTGAAATCCCTAATTTGTGGCCAATCATCCCTAGGGGGTGGATTTTCTTCTTTTCCCATATCATCATTCATATTCATTTCATCCTCAATCACGATATCCTCATTCACTTGAGCCATTCATCTAAAAAAGTCAATGGATCTCCAAATTGATCAAAGCTAAGGGAGTACCTTAGCTCCTTGTGTTGGGCATACAACCTAGTACACCCTACAGTTACAATCAAACAACAAAAAGAAAAATAAAAGTAAAATACACGAGAGTCTAAAAATTAATATTTGAACTAACTAATAGTGAAATCAAGTCAAAACCTAGTCGTATTCCTCGACAATGGCACCATAATTTTTGATGATGTTAACGCTCCAATAAGAAAGTGGTCACTATCAGTAATAAACCTAACCAAAGGTTAGGGTCGAATCCACAGTGAATACAAGACTTGACTACAAGAATTCACTATTAATCATTTCGAGTATTTATAACTAAATTTACCAAGGGGGGGGGGTTATGATTTGGAAACAAACATAAAATAAACATTACGCTACTATGTGAGGAAACACTCAAGTTTAGGGGCAATTTGAGAATTGTGTTCCCCATGGTTTGTTGACTAGATTACCCTAGACAACATGACTGTGATTAGAATGTCACATGTAGGATGGTAACTTAGGTTCTTCTAGCCCTCTTATGAAGGTGAAGGTCAAATTTCACCATAGCACATTATCGTATACCATGGTGTGCCAACTAACTGTTGTCCATTGCCCTAGTCAACCTCTCCTTGATCAGGTTTGATTGATTAGACGAGAAAACATCAACCAAATCCTGTCATTTACTTCCTTTTTCCTATTCAACACTACCACAGTCAGGATCATGATAGTAGGTGGGTTTTGGTGTTGACCACCAATAAATAACAATCAAAATGAAAGAGAAATAAATAATACATGCAAAACCCCAATCATAGAAGTATAATTAATCTAGGTTATCTCAAGTCAACTGCCCATGGTTTCGACAACCCTAAGTTGTGGGTGCTTAGCTACTAATGGCTAAGGCAAAACCAACAAGAATGCAAATAAAATATATAGTTGAGAATTTTACCCAAAGCAATGAAGAACAATACCACCACAAGTTGCAAACCACAAGCTTTGGTAGATATAGAATGAATACAATGTAGGATTTGCAATCCCCAAAAGCAGGTTTTCCAATAGAAAATGAGAATCCACACTAAAAATCCTAAAATATTCTAGAGAGAATGTTCAATGTCTCCAATTTCGAATTTCTCCTAATATAAACCTTAACATAAAGTATTTATAGTATTTACAAACTCAACTCTAAAAATTACACAAAAAAGATAGCTGGCAACAGGTATGTCTCATAGTTATGACTCGTAGGGTGACCTATGAGTAGTAATTAGGGTCTCGTATCAGGTACTTGGTATTTTGGACTTGACTATTACGGTCCACTGGTACGAGGCGTTGCTTGGGTTACAACTTGTATGCTCTTCTCGTAGTCTAGGCCTTCTTTTTTTTGTCCAAAATTTTGGCTCTCTATTTCTTGCCACGAGTCAACCAATACGAGTCATTGTAAGATCTATCACTCA
Organism: Solanum sejunctum; assembly: GCA_025642045.1. Lineage (NCBI taxonomy): Eukaryota > Viridiplantae > Streptophyta > Magnoliopsida > Solanales > Solanaceae > Solanum > Solanum sejunctum. The sequence goes on along the minus strand of JAOTQJ010000099.1, from coordinate 8,520,981 downwards.
TAGAGTGGCCTCATAAGGCTGACCTCCACTTAACACCAATGGGATTAGAATAAATACCGATGGGTTGGATGTTAGCTTGGACTATCTTCAAGGTACTTCTTTCCTCAAACTGTGTGCCAGCATAGGATTATACTTTACCATTGCTATACTAGTGGATCCATTTAGTGCACTTTATCACAAAATCCATCCCGAAATGGGATGGGTTCCGATAAGGAGGTTACTTTTCTCTGAAATAGGACAGGCCCCCATAAGGTGAAGTTGATTTACCTTGGCAAGTACACCACCCCTTTACCTATGAGGGGTAATCAAATCGATTGAAGTTGTAGCTCACTTGGTTTTACTTTGTCGATTATGGTATCTTCCCATACATATATTATATTTTATGCAAGTTGAATGATTTACAAGTATGTTTTACTTCAAGCATTGATCATGCATGCCATATTGATGTTACGCTTATCTATTGCTTATTATTATTATACATTTTGACTATATTGGCTTATATCTTGTTGCACTGCATCCTACATATTTAGTACATTCAAATGTACTAACACATACTCTATACCTACACGAATTACCATGTATGTAACACCCCACATATTACAATACTAGTACTACGCAAATGAAACATGATATGGTTTGATCAAATTTGCTCCCATTTTTTTAAAAGTGCTTGAATCTCAAATTAAAGGGCGATATGTATGTCTAACGCTGAAGAGGGTCGAGTGTAAATAAGTTCTATGTCAAATTTAGGAGATCACAACCCTAAACAAAGTGAGAGAATTGATGTACGTGTAGGACTTAGGAAGCTAGCAGGTGAGTCACCTACTTGCTTAACTTAAATTGCTAGCTAAATGGAGACAAGGACCACCATCGAATTTGTCCAAGTCTGATTATGAATAAAGTCCATGTTAAGAGTGTAACTTTAGCCCATGTTTTAGCATCATAAATGGACTATATTTTCAGTCCAATAAGGATACCAAAAGGGACCAAGTATATTACAACCAACTTGACTAATTGGGCCTAAACTAAATGAAGAGGAATTAGGAAAAATGGGCAGCCAAGGCCCATCAACTTTGAGACCCATTTAGGCCCAAGTTTGAGGGCCAAGTTTCTACATCACTAGATTCTTAACATATACTGATATGTGGTAAAAAGTGCAAGAGAAAATCAGCCAAAGAGACCCTTTAAAAGGGCTCATAAACAGCCCCTTAAGTCATTTCACTTGAAACAATTTTTAGGCTTTCCTAAAGAGTCTTGTTTTTTCTTTACTTCACTTCACAAAGCAGCCAATACAACCCTCTAGGGTTCTTGAAAGAAACCTGAATCCTGAAGGCTAAGGTTAGTGGAAATATCCATGTATTTGTTATAGTTATCCAATGACAAACAAGAAATATATGCTAGTTATGCTTGCATAAAATTTGGACAGCATGTGTCCTAAAGATTGTTGTGAAGTTTTCTTGTTATTCAAGAGGATTTTCTCTTCTTGGTTGGGTAAATTATGAAGTAAGACTTATGTTCTTAACAAGTTATTGTTTTTTAGTGATGTAACTAAGCTATTGCACCACTTTTACAGTTCGCAAAAGTGAGTTCTTATGGGATATCACAATTGTGTTCTTAGTACGAACTTGTGGGCTGATGGATTGAAGGCTATTGGCTCACGTCATTCATGACTGATTTGGTACTGTTTTAGGACTTTTGTAAGGTTGTTTTTATGTATAGATGTGTTGAGGAAAGTTTGGGTAAAGTTGAAACAAGTTTGGGATTGTCGACGTCAAAATGTAGCAAAGGTATGTAACGTTATGCTGCCTATTTATATGTTGTGTAAAATTGTTATGTGTTGTGCTTTGTAGGCTGTTATAAGACTGTTATGGCACTAAGATAGGCTGCACATGACACCTATGTGAGCATGTGTATTAGAAAGTATGATTAGAGGTGGAAAGTTTGAAAGAATATGCTCGGGTTTACAATTATATGCTTTGCTGCCTATATGTTGTTTTTCTATGAGATTAGGCGGCCAAGATGTATCTATTGGTTGCTAATGCTAGTTTTATCAGCTACTATATTATAGATAAATATTGGGAGGAAGGGAAGGTTATCTCGAGGTAATGGCGAGGTCGTATAGCGAGGTATGTCAGACTACTTGATTTCATATTATTTTGCATGAAACACAGATCCCTCCTTGGCACATAAAGGCACTTATCGACTCCAACACAACTTTTAACCATGTCTCAAGTTTCTCACACGTTCATATGCGCCCATACATAGTCATCTTCAAATATGCATACATACTTGGATACCAAGATACACGAGTTCATTCTACTAATGAAGTTCATATGTTGTTCTACCTCCTATGCATCTCATTATTTGTGTAACTTACTCCGTTTTATGGTGTTGTCTTTTATGATTATTTATATGTCATACATTCTACCTATAGTCCTACAGCTCCAATATTATGACCACCAAAAGAATTATCTCAAAGGTAATTGAAAGATAAAATAAAGTATATTGCTTGTTGATAGGTGTAACTCGAGGGGTGGAAGAATCACCAAGCCAAGGTCGATCCTATCACTGGGGGTAGCCTGAGGGTTAAAGGAAAAGCCTAGCCAGGGCTGATCTTGATATAGATTTACCACTGATCAGCTGGTCATTTGTATTACATGTTGTTCATAGACTATACAATAAAGGTAAAGTAATAAAAAGAATGTAAAGTACCTGATCCCATAGTATAACTAAAGGTGGTCTCTTATCTTACACAGTGCATAGTCTCATTTGAGTTGTTACTTCATATATAGTATTTCCTGCCTTATATATTTTGTATATTATCTCATATTAACGTCCATTATTGGGGACCTGTATTTCATACTACAGGTACAGGTGTTAGTAGATCTCCCCAGCAGGAGTACAGGATATCCAGCTGTTGTTACCAAGCTCCAACTTACTTCGGAGCTTTGTGCATCTAGACCTTATATTTTTGTATTGTATAGTTAGTCGAGGCGGGTCCTGTCCCGACTCCTATCAAATACTTTTTTTATCTAGAGGCTTTGTACACTATGTAAATTAAAGTGTGATCATGTCTCATACTTTAAACACCGTGGCCTCAACGGCATAGCCATATGCATCTCCTTTTGGTTTGTTATCTCTGTTTACTTTCTTAAAGGCATATTGAATGTAGGAATCCCTTATAATATGTATAGAAAGTGCACAAATGCAGGTTGGTTCTCTTGGGCCTTATCGACAATGGGTGTCAGTCCGCCTTAATAGGAATTTGGCCATGATAGAAATGGTATAAGAGAGGGTTGTCCTAGGGAGCCTACAAAGCCGTGTCTATATAGAATCTTGTTTATCGATGTGTGTGCACCACATTTATAAGTTGGAGGCTATGTAGCATTTAGGAGTTGTTACTTTCTTTACATTTTTTAGATCGTGCCATAGAGCTAAGTGTAATAAGTGGATTGTGTCTAACCCCTAAATTGTTTTATATAGCAAGTATACCTGAAACCAGGAAGAATAAAGGTAAAGGGAAGTTAGTAGCAATGGTGGTTGGTATACCCAGTTAGGTGAGACAACAAAATGAGGCTCAAGATGAGTCTCTATCACAGACATCTCTAACTCCTCCAGCTTCTGATTAGCCCAAAAGTAGTGAAATTCCTCTAGAACTACCTATTGATGCTACCGTGCAGGATCTGAGAAATGCAGTCCAACTATTAACTCGTACAGTTGTTGGCCAAGGTCAAAAGCAGGAAGGTGCAGTTATAGGTACAAGTGGTACGAATAGGGCAGCTGGCATGAGGATACGTGATTTCCTTAATTTAGACCCTCGATCCTTCACTGGGTCAAATCCTAATGAAGATCCCCAAGACTTTATTGATCAAATTCAATGCACTTTAGATATTATGCATGTGAGTCGTACAGAATTTGTCGAGTTAGCGACATATAGGTTGAAGGGTGTGGCTATATTGTAGTATGAAGCTTGAAAGCAATCTAAGGGTATAGATGTACCTCCAACTACTTGGAAGGAGTTTGAAGAGGCATTTCTTGACCATTACTTGCCATTAGAGATCCGAGAGGCCCGTGCAGATCAGTTCTTCAATCTCCACCAAGGGAATATGAGAGTGAGGGAGTATAGCCTTCAATTTGATTCCCTGGCCAGATATGCTCCTAATGTAGTTGCTACTATGGCAGATAAAGTTCATTGATATGTGGATAGACTGGATACATATCTGGCTAGAGACTGTACCACTGCTTCCTTGAACAAAGACATAGATATAGTGAGAATTCAAGCTTTTGCATAGAAATTGGAGGATCAGAGGCAAAGTAGAAGGACACAAGAGTTAGAAAGGGCGTAGTCCAAGAGGGCCAGGTTTATAGGGCAGTTTACAGCACCCCAAGGTAAGATTAGGCCTCAGTTTTATAATAGACCACCTAGGCCATCATCCTTCTACACTGCAGCTAGTGCTCCACCATAACTTCACGGGTCTAGGAGAAATCAGTTTGGTCCAAGAAGTGAAGGGCAAGGCACCCAGACAACGGGGTATTCAGCAGGCTAGCAAATGACTCCTAGGTAACCTTGTAAATAGTATGGAAGAAGTCATTCAATTATATGTCATATTGGGACAAACTCTTGTTATTGGTATGGTGCGCTAGGACATATGCTAAAAAATTGCCCAAGGAGGCATATGGGTGATATAGCACAATCTACTAGGTTAGTTATTGCATCATCATCGTCACTTCCTCCATTAGGTAGGGGTCAACAAGCACCTATGGGTCATGGTAGAGGTGTTAGAGGGGCAGCTAGTTCTGGCGGAGTCCAGAATAGCACTTATGCTCTGGGGAGTCGGTAAAATTTGGAAGCTTCAACTGATATGGTCACAATTATATTGTCTATCTTTTCACATAATATATATGCATTAATTGACCCTGGTTCTATACTATCATACATTACCCCACTAGTTGTTGAGAAGCGTAAGAGAACACCCAAATTATTGAACCAACCATTTGAAGTGTCTACACCAACTGATGAATCTATTATGGCTAAAAGGTTTTATTATGACTGTGTAGTAATTGTTTGTGACTGTGACACATTGGCTTAACTTATTGAGCTAGAAATAGTGGAATTAGCTGTTATAATAGGCATAGACTGGTTAGCTTCTTGCTATACCACCGTGGATTACCGAACTAAGAAAGTGTACTTCCACTTTCCAAACGAGGCAGTTCATGAATGGGAAGGCAATATTGGGGCACCAAAGAGTAAGTTTATCTATTGTTTTAAGGCCAGAAAGATGATATCTAAGGGGTATATATGTCATTTAGTTAGGTTAAGGGATATGGAGGCAGAATCGCCAACTCTTAAATCAGTTCTAGTGGTCAATGAATTTGTTGATTTGTTACCTAAAGAACTCCAAGGCTTACCTCTAGAATGAGAAATAGATTTTGGTATTGAATTACTTCTAGGCACTCAACCTATTTCCATCCCTCCATATAGAATGACCCTGGTAGAGTTACGTGAATTAAAAGAGTAGTTAAAAGACTTATTAGAGAAGGTTTTTATAAGACGTAGTGTGTCCCCTTAGGGTGCACCAGTGTTATTTGTACGCAAAAGGGATGGCAACTTGAGAATGTGTATCGACTATCGATAATTAAACAAGGTGACAATTAAGAATAAATACCCCCTTTCCAGGATTAATGATTTATTTGATAAGTTACAGGGCGCTAAATGCTTTTCAAAAATTTATTTGAGATCAGGTTATCACCAAGTTAGGGTAAAGGACAAAGATATACCTAAGATTGCTTTCACAACACGCTATGGTCAATTTGAATTTCTTGTTACGTCATTTGGGCTAACGAATACACCATCAGTTTTTATGGATCTGATGAACAGGGTATTTAAGCCATTCTTGGATGTGTTTGTGATAGTATTTATAGATGACATTTTGGTATATTCAAGATCAGAAGAGGACTACGCAAATCACTTAAGACAAGTGTTACAGGTTCTTCGTGATCGACAGTTGTATGCCAAATTTTGTAAATGTGAATTTTGCCTAAAATCAGTGGCATTCTTGGGTCATATTTTGACTGATGAGGGAATAAGGGTTAATTCACAAAAGATAGAGGCTATGAAAGATTGGCCATGGCCTAGACACCCATAGAAGTTTGGAACTTTCTAGGGTTGCCAGGTTATTACAGAAGGTTTGTTTGAAAGTTTTTCTTCTATTTTTGCACCTCTAACAAATTTGACACATAAGGCTACCAAGTTCCAATGGAATGATGCATATGAAAGGAGCTTCTAGGAGCTGAAAAAAAAAGAAGCTAACTTCTGCACCTGTGTTAGTACTTCCAGAAGACACCAAAGGGTATGTAGTGTATTATGATGCTTCAGGAGTTGGCTTAGGGTGTGTACTGACACAACATGGTAGGGTAACTGCTTATGCATCTAGACAACTATGACCACATGAGAAAAACTATCCAACCTATGATCTTGAGCTAGCAGCAGTTGTATTTGCTCTAAAAATATGGCGCCACTATTTGTATAGGGTTTACATTGACATATATACTGATTGTAAGAGCCTAAAATACATCTTAAAGTAGAAAGATCTAAACTTAAGACAACAGAGGTGGCTAGAGCTAATGAAGGATTATGATGTTGATATACTTTACCACTCAGGGAAGGCAAATGTGGTAGCCAATGCTTTGAGTCAAAGGCAATCATGAAACTGGTGATCAAGCTATGGTAAGTCAAGGAGTGGCTAAGGATATACGACAACTAGGTAGTTTGGGATTTCGCCTTCTTAAGACTCAAAGGAAGGGGTTATTGTACATAATGCAGCAAAGTCTTCATTAGTAATGGAGGTGAAAGAAAAATAGTTCGAGGATCCTGTTTTATGACATCTTAAGGAAAAGGTGAGTCAGGGTATGATAAAAGGCTTTGACCTTACACAAAGTGGATACTTTATTGCCAAAATAGATTATGTGTGCCTTATATTAATGGACTAAGGAAAAGGATAATGGAAGAAGCCCATCATTCTCAATATTCCATCTATCCAAGATCAACTAAGATGTCTCATGACCTGAAGGAAATATTTTGGTGGGGAAGCATGAAAAGGGACCTTGCAGAATTCGTGGCTCAATATCCAAATTGCCAACAAGTGAAAGTAGAACAACAAAACCCAAGAGGTTATATGCAATATATAGAGCTTCCAGAATGGAAGTGGAATATGATCAATATGGATTTTGTTATCGGTTTGCCTCGCTCATTTCAAAAGTTTGACTCCATATGGGTAATAGTTGATAGACTGACAAAGTTAGCACACTTTTTGCTAGTCAGGAGTGATTATACAGCTGAAGAGTATGCCAATCTATACTTTAAAGAGATAGTCAGGCTACATGGAGTCCCAATCTCTATTATATCTGTCTGAGAAGCTCAATTCACTGCAAAGTTCTAGAAGTCCATCCAAAGGAGTTTAAGGACACAAGTGAATTTGAGTACAGCGTTCCACCCTCAAACGGACAGTCAAGCAGAACACACCATTTAGACACTTGAAGATATATTAAGAGCTTGTGTATTAGACTTTAAAGGTAGTTAGGTGGACCATTTGCCACTTATTGAATTTACCTATAATAATAGCTAGCACGCGAGTATCAAGATGACACCTTACGAAGCTTTGTATGGGAGAAAATGTAGGTTGCCAATTGGATGGTTTGAAGTGGGTGAAACCATGTTGCTTGGGCCAGATCTAGTACAACAAGCTATGGAAAAAGTTAAGGTAATATAACAACGGCTAGAAATAGCCCAAAGTCATCAAAAATCATATGTAGATGTTAGAAGGAGAGGACTAGAATTCTTAGTAGGGGATTGGTATTTTTAAAGGTATCTCTAATGAAAGGGGTTATGAGATTTAGTAAGAAAAGAAACTGAGCCCATATTACATAGGGCCATATCAATTATTAAGAGGTTTGGGCAGGTTGCATATGAACTAGAGCAACCCCAAGAGCTTTCAATGGTTCATCCAGTGTTTCATGCTTTGAAAATGCATAGGTGACTCATCCCGTGTCACTCCTATTGAAGATGTGCAGGTTACAAAAGATCTCACATATGAAGAGGTACCTATTGCTATTCTAGATCGTCAAGTTAAGAAGCTAAGAAATAAAGAAATAGCTTCAGTGAAGGTACTTTGGAGTAACCAGTAAGCAGAAGAAATAACATGGGAGGCCAAGGATGCGATGAAATTAAAACACCCTTACTTATTTAAAGCTAAATAGGAAGTCCAACATGCATAATTGGGACACTAATAGGTACGTGTGATTGAATACTTAATGTGTTGTCAAAAGTTTGTGTAAGTAAAGATTTAAACATGGTTAAGCTATCCAATTGTGCTAACATTCGAGGATGAATGTTCCTAGGAAGGGGAGGATGTAACACCCCACATCTTATAATACTAGTACCACTCAAATAAAACATGACGTGGTTTGGTCAAATTAGTGCCCATTTTTTAAAAGTGCTTGAATCTCAAATTAGAGGGGGATATGATGTCTAACGCTGAAGAGGGTCGAGCATAAATAAGTTTTATCTCAAATTTAGGAGATCACAACCCTAAACAAAGTGAGAGAATTGAGGTGCTTATAGGACTTAGGAAGCTAGGAGGTGAGTCACCTACTTGGTTGGCTTAAATTGCTAGCTAAACAGAGACTATGACCAATGTCGAATTTGTCCAAGTCCAATTATGAATAAAGTCTGTGTTAAGGGTGTAAATATAGCCCATGTTTTAGCATCATAAATGGACTATATTTTCTATCCAAGAAGGATATCAAAAGGGACCATGTACCTCACAACCCAATTGACTAATTGGGCCCAAACTAAATGAAGAGGAATTAGGAAAAATGGGCAGCCAAGGCCCATCAATTTTGAGACCCATTTAGGACCAAGTGTGAGGGCCACATTTCTGTATCACCAGTTTCTTAACATGTACTAATATGTGGTCAAAAATTCAAGAGACATTTGGCCCAATAGACCCTTTAAAAGGGCTCAAAAACAGCCCCTTAAGTCATTTCACTTGAAACAATGTTTCAGCTTTCCTAAAGTGTCTTGTTTTCTCTTTACTTTACTTCACAAGGTAGCTTATACAACCCTCTAGGGTTATTGAAGGGAACCTGAATCTTGAAGGCTAAGGTAAATGGAAATATCCTTGTATTTGTTATACTTATCCCATGACAAACAAGAAATATATGCTAGTTATGCTTGCATAAAATTTGGACAGCATGTGTCCTAAGGATTGTTGTAAACTTTTCTTGTTAATCAAGAGGATTTTCTCTTCTTGGTTGGCTGATTATGAAGTAAGACTTATGTCTTTAACAAGGTATAGATTGTTAGTGATGTCACTAAGCTGCTGCACCACTTTTATAGACCGCAAAAGTGAGTCCTTATAGGATATCGCAATTGTATTCTTAGTACGAACTTGTTGGCTAATGGATGGAAGTCCATTGCCTCATGTCCTTCATGACTGCTTTGGTACTATTCTAAGAATATTTTCATGTATAGATTTGTTGAGTACAGTTTGGGTAAATGTAGCGAAGGGATGTAACATTATACCGCCTATTTGTATATTGTGTAAAATTGTTATGTGTTATGCTCTGTGGCCTATTGTAAGACTTTTATGGCACTAAGATAGGCTGCACATGATATGCATATGAGCATGTGTATTAAAAAATATGATTACAGGTAGAAAGGTTGAAAGAATACGCTCAAGTTTATAATTATACACTTGCTCCTTTCATTATGGTGTTGTCTTTTGTAATTATTTACATGTCATATGTTGTACCTACGTCCTACATCTCACGACCACCGAAAGAATCATCTCAAAAGTAATTGAAAGATAAAGTAAAGTATATTTCTTGTTAATAGGTGGTAACTCGAGGGGTGGAAGAATCACCTAGCCAGGGTCAATCCTATCAAGGGGTGTAGCCTGAGAGGTCAAAGGAAAACCCTATCTTGGGCTGATATCGATATAGATTTACCACTGATCAGCTGATCATTTATATTACATGTTGTGCACAGACTATACAATAAAGGTAAAGTAATGAAAAGAACATAAAGTACTTGATCCAATAGTATAACTAAAGGTAGTCTCTTATCCAACACAAATGCATAGTCTCATTTGAGTTGTTACTTCATATATAGTATTTTTTGTATTATATATTCAGTACATTATCTCGTGTTGACGTCCCTTATGGGGGACCTGCATTTCATGCTACAGGTACAGGTGTTAGTAGATCTCCCAGTAAAAGTACGGGATATCCAGCTACTGTTACTAAGCTTCAGGTTGATTTGAAGCTTTATGCATCTAGAGCTTATATTTTTATATTGTATAGTTAGTCGAGGCGAGGCCTGTCCTGACCTTTATCAGATACTTTTATTTATCTAGAGGCTTTGTAGACTATGTAAATTAAAGTGTGGTCATGTCTCATACTTTAAACACTATGGCCCCAATTGTCTAGCCATATGCATCTCCTTTTGGCTTGTTATCACTGTTTACTTTCTTAAAGGCATTTTGAACATAGGAATCCCTTATAATATGTATATAAAGCGCATAGATACAAGTTGGTTCTCAAAAGGCCTTATCTGCAATGGGTGTCAGTTCGCCTTGATGGAATTTTGGGCGTGACAGTGTAGGGATCGGGGCAATTTTTTTCATCGTCCAAGTGGCTAGTATTTTCATATAAAGGAAGCTTTGGTGAGTCCTCAAGTCCGAGGATATTATCTATGTTATTCTTGCTATTTTGATATTTCTTTATGTTGAACACTTGGTATTATGAGGGTGAGCCCCAAAAGTGTCTTGGTCCCCACTCCATTCCATGTTAGAGGTGTTATTGGATATTATGATGTGTTTATGCTTAAGCTTGACTGTTTTATGATTTAATGATTATCAATACTTCCCTTAGTCCCGATTCCCTTTTTATTATATCTCTTATTGTTGTTTATTTTGCTTTCGTGACTAAGGATGTGTGATTGATATGTTCAGAGGTGTGTTTGGGCCGCTTCGGGTTCTCATTTGCCGTGTCACGTATAGGCCCTACGATTGGGTCATGACAACAACTATCTACCAAACCATGCTGAGAATAAGAAAAATATATATTTGCATTCTCTGAGATTCTTAATC
>JAOTQJ010000099.1:8489161-8506627 GCA_025642045.1 Solanum sejunctum | reverse complement strand
GTGGGGGGTTGTGATTCAAAATAAAGAACAAAAATAAACACTACACTATTTATACAAGAAGAAAATCAAATTGAAGGACAACTTGGGAATTGTGTTCCCCATGATTCGTCCACTCAGTTACCCTAGACAATATAACTCTAATCAAGACATTGCATGCAGGAAGATAACTTAGGTTCTTCATCCTTCTTGTGAAGGTGAAAGTCAATTTTCACCATGGTGATTGATCGGCAACCATGGCGTCCAAACTAACCATTACCTATTATCCTAGTCAACATGCCCTTGGTCAGGTTTGGTTGATTAGACAAGAACACATCAATCGAATCATGTCATCTACTTCCCTTTTTCTATTGTCATTACCTTGGTCGAGATCCTGATAATAGACGGGGTTTGGTGTTGGCCACCACTAAACAACATTCAAAGTGAAGGGAAATAAATAATACATACAAGCACCCAACCAAAGAAATGCACAAAGTCTAGGTCATTTCAAGTCAACTCCTCATGGTTCCCACAACCCCAAGTTGTGGGTGCTTAGCTACTCATGGATAAGGTAAAATTAACAACAATGAATATAAAAGACATGGTTGAGAGATTACCCAAGAATAATCAAGAATACACCCTTTTGATATTGAAACCACAAACTTTAATTGATGGAATATGAGCACAATGTAATTTTCAATTCCCCAAAGTGGCTATTCAAAAATGAAAAATAAAATTTACACTAAACCCTAGAAAAGTTCTCTAAGAATATTCAAAGTATCTTCACAATGTGTATAATGTCGAATCTCCCATTCAAAAACGCTATAATTAACTATTTATACTATTTACTAGAAGACCCCAAAAATAAAATATTAAATGCAGCTGGCAATAGTTAGTCTTACAGATATGACTCATAGGGTGACCAACGAGTCGTAATTAGGTTTTTATAGTTAGCACTTGGCATTTTTGACTTGATTACTATGACCCATTACAATGAGTCATGGTGTGCTCTACAACTCGTAGTGTCTTCTCGTAGTCCTAAGTTACAGTTCTTGGCACAAACTTTTGGTACATTATTTCTTGTTATGAGAGCACCTCCTACAAGTCATAGTGTGACTTACTACTCGTATATTAGCCTCGTATAACTGACCTTTACTTTGCAAATTCTTTACTCGTTGTTTCTCGCTACGACAGAATAATATAACTCGTAGCTTGGGCTACTACTCATAAAGTGGCTCGGATGTCTTGTACTTCAGCAAAATCTGTAATTTTCTCCCAAAATCATGCCAATCTGTATTTTCTATATGTACAACACAAAAACACATAAAAATCATAAAAAATCACATTAGGAACTTGCAAAATCCCTTGTTTGAGGCATCAAATGTGTTGTATTTTGACAGCACGTTAGTTATATGCAATATATAGAACTTCCAGTTTGGAAGTGGGATATGATCAATATAGATTTTATTAATGGGTTACCTCACTCATTTCAGAAGTTTGACTCCATATGGGTAGTTATTGATAGACTCACTAAATAAGCCCACTTCTTGCTGGGGAAAACTACTTATATAGTTGAAGAATATGCAAAGTTGTACATTATACATATAGTTAGGCTACACGGAGTACCAATCCCAATTATATTTGATAAGGGAGCTCAATTCATGTCAAATTGTTGGAAGTCATTTCACAGAAGTTTGGGGATGCAAATGAATTTAAGTACAACCTTTCGCCCATAAATGGATGGTCAAGTAAAATGCACAATCGAAACACTTTAGGATATGCTTTGAGCTTGTGGTTTGGACTTCAAAGGTAGCTGGGATGACCATTTTCCACTCATTGAATTCTCTTAAAACACAACTACCACTCGAGCATCAAAATGGAACCTTATGGATTCTTATGTGAAAGAAAGTGTAGGTGACCAATCGGTTGGTTTGAAACAGGTGAAATAACTTTATTTGGGCTAGATCTTATTTATCAAGCTATGGAGAAGGTTAACATAATACAACAGTGGTTAGGTACAGCTTAAAGTCAAAAAAATCATATGTAGATGTTAGAAAGAGAGGACAGAATTTTTCGCAGGAGATTGGGTGTTCTTGAAGGTGTCTCCAATAAAAGGGGTAATGAGATTTGGTAAAAAAGCAAAGTTCAGTCCATGCTACATAGGACCATATAATATTGTTAAAAGAATTGTCCAAGTTGCATATGAATTAGAGCTAACTTAGGAGGTTTATATGGTTCATCCAGTGTTTAACGTTCTAATGTTTCAAAAGTGCATAGGTGACCCATCTCATATCACTCCAACCAAAGATGTACAGATTATAGAAGGTCTCACTTATAAGGAAGTACCCATTGCTATTCTGGTTCGGCAAGTCAAGATGTTAAGAAGTAAAGAAGTAGCTTCTGTGAAAGTACTATAGGGGAACAAACAGGTTGAAGAGGTTACTTAGGAAGCGACAAAAGCAATGATATCCAAGTACCCCCATCTTTTTCAGCCCACTAAGAAAGATGAAAACTTTTGAGTCGAGATATTGAAAAGTAAGTATGTATCTATATGTATCATATTATTATTAGTAGTATGTAACTTAGGCTTGAACTTGTTCTGGCTGAATAATTATACTATTATTCGAGGATGAATGTTCCTACGGGGAGAGAATGTAACACTCTGTATTCTCAATATGTTAGTCCCATCTATATGACACTAGACATAGGGTTATGGTACAGGTGAGCGACTAAGCTTTTTTAGTAAGAGTGATGATAATTTGAATTAGATCGAGAGTTGTGGTATCCCATAATTTTAGTTTGTATGATCCTAAGATAGACTTGACAAAAGCATTTAAAGCTAAGAAAATAAGGTGCTATTTGAGTTACACGTCTAATATGGAATATTAAAATACAATGCATGGGATTATGATTTTGAAAATGAAGTAAGATAATGAGCTGCTTGCTTGACTTAACGAAGCAAGTAGGTGCATCACCTACTTAGACTTTTTGACCAGCCTAAAGGGGTAAGTAGGTGTACCACCTACTAGGACTTTTTTTGTCTATTTTATGGGGCCAAGATGATTAACCATTTACTTGAGAGTTCTAGCCCAACCCAACTGAAGGAAAAAGTAGAAGAATGGTCAGCCAATGCCCTAATAAGATGAGGTCCAAAAAGGCCCAAGCTAAAAGGCCAAGTAGGTGCATCACCTACTTGGTAAAGTATGGCCAAAAAATGAAGAAGAAAGTCGACTTAAGTTGGTCCCTTTAAAAGAGAATGTAACTAGCTCTTTGTAACCATTTTACACTTGGAAAGAAAATTTGATACCTAAGGTTCTCTTTCTTCCCCTTCTATCTTCACATAGCAGCCATAAACACCCTTAGGGTTCTTGAATCTTATCCCTCATCTCAAGGTAGGGTTGAAGTAAATTTTGAGCCCTTGGAAAATGTAAGTTAAGAGAGCAAGAATCCCTCAGAAGTAAGGTAAGTTACTGCACTTTTCTTCCTCTCTTGTGTTTACGTTAATTAGGAGATTGTGTATGTGTTAGTGAGGTTAAAGTGGTCCTTTTTACATGATGTACTCTTGTGGGAGGGTTTGCTAGTTGTTTGTGCATGTTAGGACAGCCATGGAGGGGAGTTCCATTTAACTTTAATGAAGAGCTCATTTTAGAATTTAAAGTTTAATATTAGTAGAAACTCATGAGAACAATGATTGGATACCATAAGTTGACATTGGTCCTGCTACATTGTGATATTAGGGGCTGGTATAATATGTGAAGTTAAGAAGTTTTACCACAAATACAATTCGAGGATAAGAGATTGAGGAAACACCCTTAGTTTGGTAATTACGGGCTTGCTGCCTGCGTACAACTTGTGAACATGAGTGAACTGCCTAATGTGTTTATTCACTACTACTATTAGTTTCACACCTACTCTATTGTAGATAATCATTTTGAGAAAGGGGAGGTTATGTTGCAGTGATAACGAGGTGGAATGATAAGGTGTAAAGCTATTCGATTCCATATTCTTTGTCATAGAATCTAGCACTTATGTCACCGTCAACAAGTAAGTTTCCTAAGTGCTAGTCCAATAGTAGCAGTACTGCTTATTAGTAAATCTATAGTAAAATCTTCCAAGCATTAGCATGAGGAGTCCACATTCATTCGCAGAGCCAATTGTGTCATTTATACTCCTAAGTAGCATATCAATATTACATTTGACTCTTATATTATAGTACTACCTTAAGTGACCATTGTCCTATCTTATACTATTGGTACATAGTTCCAAATGTCCAAAAATTATTATGACTACCAAAGTAATAATCTCGAAGTAATAAAGAATAACTTGAACACTGTCCATAACATGGGTGGCAGCTTAGGGGCAAGAGCCTAGCATGGGTCGATCTCACTTGGTTTATGAGGGTGGCAACCTAGAAGGGAAAGCCTAACGTGGGCTTATCCCAATTTGTATAGCTATGAGGACAACATCCTAGCGGTTAAAATGCCTAGCATGGGTTATCCTCTTTTAACACTGATTAGCTGGTCATTCATATTATACATCTAAAGGAATTCTAAAAGAACTAAAATGTAAAGAAAAGAATGTAATTTACATGGTTCCACAAGTATAACCAAGGTGGTCTTTTTCTATGAGTTGTGTATTTATATCTTTCTACTTGATTTCTCTTAAGTTCTCATTCTACAAATGTTATTGCCTTACATATTCAGTACATTATTTTGTACTGACATCTCTTTTGGGGGATTCTGCAATTCATGTCGCAGGTATGGATACTCTAGCTAATAGACCTCCAGTGTATGTGCACCCAACACCCAACTACTTTTGGTGAGCTCTTAGTTGATCTGAGGCTTTACTAAGTCGTTAGTATATGCATTTTTGTATTGTATAATAGTTTAAAGTGAGGCAGGGCCTGTCCTGACCTATACTATCTTATATAAGCTTTGTAGACTTATTGTATATAGTTAAGTTGTATCTTGTCTCTAAATAGTTATGGCTACAACGTCCAAGTCTTGTATGTACGTTTTGGTTTTACCTACTTTGATCTCTTATCTCTATAGTTCGCATGAACTTTTACTCTTGTGTAGTTGTCATAATCATATACATAGTAAGCATAGGTTGTATGTTGGTTCTCTCGGGCCTTGACGACATTGAGTGCCTGTTCATCTTTATAGATTTAGAGGCATCATAGAGACACTTCCTAGTATGCCTTATTAACACCTATCTTTTATTGCATGCAAACTAAAATACTAGCACTCTGCCTAGTATTGTTTCTTCTCTTTTATAGGACTATGACAAGCAACGCAAGGAAAATATGGTAGTGGATGCTCTATCAAGAAGGTTTATGTTGGTGACTACCTTGGCTTCTAAAATGATGGGATTTGAAAGCTTAAAGGAATTTTATCCTAGGGATCCCGACTTCAAGATACTTTTGATAATCTTACCCAAGGGAAGTGGGTTGATAGGTTTCAATTGGTTGATGGCTTTTTGTTCAAGAATGGATGAGCTTGTGTTCCTACGAGCTTATAGACAAAGCTACTTGTCAAGGATGCTCATAGTGGTGGTTTGATGGGATACTTTGGGGTACCCAAAACTCTTGACATTATAAAGGATCAACTCATTTGGCCCAAGATGAAGAATGATATGGAGCAAATTGGTGGACAATGTCTCGATTGTAAGCATACCAAATCTGTGACTTAGTTCCGAGGTAAATATACCCCTTTCCCTACTTCTAGTGGCCCATGGATGGAAATCTCTATTGATTATTTTTGGGTCTTCCTAGAACTAAATAAATACATAATAACATATTTGTGGTAGTGGATAGATTTTCTAAAATGAGTCATTTTATTCCATGCCATAAATATGATGATGCATCCAATGTAGCATCTTTATTTGTTATAAATGTTCTTGAATTGCAGGGAGTCCCTCAAACTATTGTTAATGATAGGGATTCCAAATTTCTTAGTCACTTTTGGAAGAGTCTATGGGGTATACTTGTCACCAAACTTATGTTCTCTACTTCTTGCCACCCTCAAACTGATGGACAAGGTGAAGTATTCAATAAGACTCTTGGAAGCATGCTTTGGTGCATGATTAGAGGGACCCCGACTACTTGGAAAGGTCGTTTACCCTTGATTGAATTTGCATATAATCGATCTTTCCACTCCTCTATTGGAATGTCACCATTTGAGGCATATTATGGCTTTAAACCTTTTTTTCCACTAACCATGACTACATTATCTAGTAATATTGCTTTGAGCCTAGATGCCAGGCAAAGGAAAAAGGAGATGATGAGCATTCATGCCAAGGTTAAAGAGACCAATGAAAAGAACAAATCAAAGGTGACTATTCAAAAGAGTTGTGGGAGAAAAGAAGTGATCTTCAACCCAAATGATTGGGTATGGGTAAATTTTTGAAAGGAAAGGTTGCCACATGTTTGAATGAAAAGCTAAGCCCAAGAGGACATGGACCTTTCAAAGTACTCAAGAGAATCAATGACAATGCATACATGATTGACTTGCCAAGTGAGTATAATGTTCATAATGTTGTCAATTTTAGTGATTTATCTCTTTATGTTCTAGGTGAATTTTTGGATTATAGGATGAATCCTTTCCAGGAAACGGAGGATGATAACTTGCAAAGTATAGAGGTACTAACTTGAGTGGCATATTCCCCTCAAGACCATTCATGAGGAGTCAAGTAAAAGATCTCCAAGACCTACAAGTAATGTTCATTAAAAAGGCAGCATTAGAGGAGTTTGAAGGTACAAAAGAAAGGCTTACAATGCGTGGAAGGTCTATCAAGATGAGAAGAAGGAAGAAAAGAGGTTATGTGTGGAAATGGCTATTATTTGAGTTCAAGGATTTGAAAAGAAGGCAACCAAACAAGGCCTGACTCATTAAGGGTAAACTTGTAAAGAAAATGTTCTCTTTTATTACTTAGTATAAATAGTCATATTTTATCATTTGCAAGACTTAGACTATGTTGAATATTGGATCCTCAAATTGTATTACCGTCTTAGTGAGTAATTAGGGTGAACTCTTAGAATTGCTAGTTGAAATTAAAGTGTTACCCATTTGTAGTTCTTGGTTTCCTTTAATTTTTCTTTCTAGGGTTTATTTGGGTTGTTGAAATCAATTGGGAGATAAGGGTTTTAGTCCCTTGTTGCCTAGAATTTCAATAGTTTGGATTTAATCCATATATCCTTTTATATTGTTCCCTTTTCCCTTTCTTTATTATTTGATCTTTATCAGGTGTGCCATCGGAAGGGAAGGCCAAACATGTGGCCTACCATTGGAAAGAGGTGGCAAAGGTTTGGTACGAACAATGGGTTGATGAATGAGATGTAGAAGTGGGTCAAGTTGAAAAGCAAGAGTTCAAAGCGGCATTTTTGGATACATTCTTTCCATTTTAGTTGATGGAAGCTAAAGTACAGGAGTTCATAAACCTCAACAAGGGTATATGAGTATGAGAGTACTCTTTTTAACTTTCCAAACTCTCCAAGTATGCCCCATTATGGTAGAGGATCCAAGGGCTAGGATGAGCAAATCCATATTTAATGTATCAAAATTGGTCTCCAAAGAATTCAAAATATCTATGCTCATCAAAGAAATAGACATGTGCTGCCTAACAAACTACGAAAAAATTGAGAAAGAGAAGTTGAGAGTGAGATCAAGGGAGTCGAAGAGGGCTCCAATGGATGGTGGTGATTCTCCGACCAAAATGATGGTGGCCATGGTTGATTCAAAGGTGGTCAAAGGTAAGTGAATCAAGGGTCATCCAATAATCCTCTCCAAAGTTTAGGAAAGATAAAGGGTCCAACCCAAAACCCCAAGGAGTTCGGGTTAACAAGCTTCACCAGATTGTGCAAAATGTCGAATACCCCCACAAAGGTGAATGTTTGGGGCTGCTCAAATGCTTGCTATAAATGTGGAAAGCCTGTCCACCATGTAAAGAAATGTAGAAGTGGGAATGGATGGCGCCAATGACAAGGTGGAAGAGAATAATGAGCCCCCAAAGCAAATAGGTCTTATGCCCTTCATGGCTACTAAGAAGTGGTAGAAGCCCCAGATGTGGTTACCAGCATGTTAAAAGTTTGTGCTTTTTATTCTTATGCACTTGTAGACTCGAGTGCAAATTTTCCTTTTGTCACACCATTTCTTGTTAATATATTTCATGCATGTATCAAAATTTTTGTTGAGCCTTTTAAAGTTATCACTCTCATTGGTAAGTCCATTGTTGCAGGAAGAGTTTATTGAGGTTGTCCAATGTCAGTCAGATATAAAATTATTCCTTCTGATTTGGTAGAGCTTTCCATGGTTAATTTTGATGTTATAATAGGGATGGATTTGTTGCATACTTCTTATGCCTCTATAGATTGTCAGACTCGTAGAGCCAAGTTTTAATTTCCAAATGAGTTTTACTCTTGAGTGAAAGGGTAGCAGTTCTTCTTATAAAGGTAGGTTTGTTTCCAACCTCAAAGCTAACAAAAATGATTTCCAAGTAGTGCATCTATCATTTACTAAGTGTTAGGAATATTACATCTGGAAGTCTATCTCTTGAGTTGGTTGCCATAGTCAATGAGTTTCCCAATGAATTTCTTAAAGAGTTACCTGGTGTTCATCCCAAAAGGGAGATTGACATTATCATAGATCTTATGGCCGACACTTAACCTATATCAATCCCTCCTTCTAGAATGCCTCTTAGTAGAGTTAAAGGAACTAAAGGAGGAATTAAAAGATTTGCTAGTGAAGGGATTCATTAGATCTAGTTGGTCCCCATCGGGTGCCCCATTGTTGTTTGTAATAAAGAAAAATGGGCCACTTCTGTCATGCCCTAAAGTCCCATTAGGGTAGACTGGCACCCGTTGCCGATAAGGCATTGGGAGAACCAACTTGTATCTATACGCTTTCTATACATATTATAAGGGGTTCTACATTTGACAAGCCTTTAAGAAGATAAACAGTGATAACAAGCCAAAAGAAAATGCATATGACTAGGCCGTTGGGGCCATGGTACTTAAAGTGTGAGACATAACCATACTTTAATTTACCTAGTCTACAAATCCTCTAGATAAGAGAAAAACATTTGATAAGGGTCGGGACAAGCCCCGCCTCGACTATCTGTGCAACACAAACATGTAAGCTCTAGACATACATAAAGCCCCAAAGCAACCTGGAGCTTGGTAACAACCGCTGAATGTCCTGTACTCCTACTGGGGAGATCTACTAGCACCTGTACCTGCAGCATGAAATGCAAGTCTCCCGTAAGAGACATTAGTACGGGGTAATGTACTGAGTATGTAAGGCAGGATATACTTTATATAAAGTAACAACTCAAATGAAATCATGCACCGATATAAGATTTGGGACCACCTTTGGTCATACTGTGGAATCATTTACTTCATGTTCTTTATATTACTTTATCTTTATTGTATAATCTGTGCAAAACTGTAAAACAAATGACCAACTGATCAGTGGTAAACTATATCGGGATCATCCCTGGCTAGGTTATTCCATAACCCCTCTGGCTACCATTCGTGATAAGATTTTTCCCTATCTAGGTGATTCTTCCACCCTTTGGGATATGGAATCATCCCTAGTTAGGTTCTTCCTTAACCCCCTTGGGCTACCACCCGTGATAGGATCGTCCCTGGCTAGGTGATTCTTCTACCCCTCGGGCTACCACCTATCAATAAACAATATACTTTACCTTTCATTTACCTTTAAGATGGTTCTTATGGTGGTCACAATATTGGAACTGTAGGACTGTATATGTAGCATGATATATGTAGATAATCATACAAGATAATATGACAATGAAAAAGAGTACATTACATTAATAATGAAATGCGCATGAAATGAAACAACTCGTGAAGTTTATCTAGTAATAAGAATCATGTAACTTGGTATACAAACATGTATACAAATTTGAAAGAGACTATGTATGGAAGCATGTGAACATGTCAAAGAATAGAGACACGGTTAATAGTTGTGTCAGAGTTGACAAGTGCCTTTATGTACCAAGGAGAGATCCATGTTTCATGCCAAGTGATACAAAATCAAGTAACCTTACATACCTCATTGTATGACCTTGTTACTACCTCAAGATAAACTTTCCTTACTCTGAATAGTTATCTACAACATAATAGGTGATAAAACTAGCATTAATAGCCAATAAATACACCTTGGTAGTCCAATCACATAACGAAATAACACATGGATAGCAAGCGGGTATTTATAAACCCGAGCGTATTCTTCCAACCTCTACATATCTAATTGTATTTTCCAATGCACATTACATATACACTTCATTACTAGCCTATTTTAATGCCATAACATCCTTACAATAGCCCACAAAGCACAACATATAACAATTCTACACAACTTAAAAATGGACAGCATAACGTTACCTCCCTTCGCTATATTTTGATGTCAACAACTGCAAACCTATTCCAACTTTAACCAAATTGTTCTAGAAATATTTATGCATATAAATAGACCCAATAAAATGTGCTTGTTAAATGAAACCAAAATCAGTAAAACAACCTTAGGTTGATGTTTATAACTTAAACCATGTTAAGAATATCAAATTCTCATCATAATACAACCCACAAGCCATAGAGAAGTCACTAAAACAAAAGGAAAATGTGGAGCAACATTCAAAATAGAATCTGTCCAGATTTTCCAGCACAAACATACTAGCATATACTTCTTTTTTTTCATAAGAAAACCATACTAAATATATGTGTAAACTTACTTACTACTTACTTCAAGGTGTAGGGCTTCTCCAAGAACCCTAGGAGAGTTGTTTAGCTTCTTTGCAAGGTGAAGAAAAGTTGAGAGAACTTTGAAGACAAATCTTTTTTTTTTTTGGAGTTCAAGTGAACAATGACTTTGTGGGAGCTTCTTTGACCCTTTTTAATGTGTGATTTTGGCTGACCTAATGAGGCATTCTCAGCATTATTTTACCAAGTAGGTGATTCAACTCCTTTATCCTTTCATTTGGGCCTTTTTGGGCTCCAAATTGGTTGGACTTGAGCTGCCTATTGAGCTGCCCATGTTTAGCATTCTTCTTCACTTGGGTTGGGCCTAAAGTATCCAAGAACTTGTGATTTCTTTGGGCCCTTTTTAATACCCTCCTTGGGTTGATCATATAGTCCATTTATGATGCTAAAACATGGTCCAAAGTTATACCCTTAACACGGACTTTATTCATAATCGAACTTGGACAAATTTGACTCGAGCTTTGTCTCTGTTTAACTAACAAATTTAAGCTAAGCCAGTAGGTGACTCACCTACTGGCTTACTAAGTCCTACAAGCACCTCAATTCTCTTACTTCATTTAAGGTTGTAATCTACTCAATTCGACATAAAATATGTATACACTCTACCCTCTTAAGCATTAGATGCACATATAGCCCATTAACACAAGATTCAAGCACTTTTGAAAATTAGCACTAATTTGACAAAACCATATCATCTTTAATTTGAATTTTACTAGTATTGTAAGGTGTGAGGTATTACATCCTCCCCCCTAGGAATATTTGTCCTCGAATGTTAGCACAATTGGATAGCTTAACCAAGTTTTAAAATTTTAGTTACACAAACTTTTGACAACACATTAAGTATTCAATCACACATGCCTATTAGTGTCCCAATTCTTTATGTTGGACTTCCTCTTTAGCTTCGAATAAGTGAGGATATTCCAATTTCATCGCATCCTCGGCCTCCCATGTTATTTCTTCTGTTTGCTGGTTCTTCCAAAGTACTTTAACTGATGTTATTTCTTTATTCCTTAGCTTCTTAATTTGATGATCTAGAATAGCAATAGGTATCTCTTTATAGGTGAGATCTTTTGTAACCTGCATATCCTCAATAGGAATGATACAAGATGGGTCACCTATGTATTTTCAAAGCATTGAGACATGAAAAATTTGATGAACCATTGAAAGCCCTTGGGGTAGCTCTAGTTCATATGTAAAATGCCCAAACCTCTTAATAATCTGATATGGCCCTATGTAACATGGACTCAGTTTTTCCTTCTTACCAAATCTCATAACACCTTTCATTGGAGACACCTTTAAAAATGCCCAATCTCCTACTGAAAATTCCATTCCTCTTCTCCTGACATCCACATATTATTTGTGCCAACTTTGGGCTGTTTCTAATCACTGTTGTATCACCTTAACTTTTTCCATGGCTTGTTGTACTAGATCTAGCTCAAGTAAGGTGGTTTCACCCACTTTAAGCCATCCAATTGGTAATCTATATTTCCTTCCATACAAAACTTCATAAGGTGCCATCTTGATACTCGCGTCATAGCTGTTGTTATAAGCAAACTCAATAAGTGGAAAATGGTCTGCCCAACTACCTTTAAAGTCCAATACACAAGCTCGCAACATATCTTTAAGTGTCTGAATGATGCATTCTGCCTGACCATCTATTTGAGGGTGGAATGCTGTACTCAAATTCACTTATGTCCCTAAAACCCTTTGGAAGGACTTCCAAAACTTTGCAGTGAATTGAGCTCTTCGATCAGATATAATGGAGATTGGAACTCCATGTAGCCTGACTATCTCTTTGAGGTATAGCTTGGCATACTCTTCAGCTGTATAATCACTCTTGACTGGCAAAAAGTGTGCTGACTTTGTGAGTCTATCAACTATTACCCATATGGAGTCAAACTTTTGAAATGAACGAGGAAAACCTGTAACAAAATCCATATTGATCATATCCCACTTCCATATTGGAAGCTCTATACACTGCATATAACCTCCTGGCCTTTGGTGTTCTAGTCTCACCTGTTGGCAATTTGGATATTGCGCTACAAATTTTGCAAGGTCCTTTTTCATGCCTCCCCACCAAAACATCCCCTTTAGGTCATGGTACATCTTAGTTGATCCTAGATGAATGGAATATCAGGAATGATAGG
This sequence comes from Solanum sejunctum, assembly GCA_025642045.1. Lineage (NCBI taxonomy): Eukaryota > Viridiplantae > Streptophyta > Magnoliopsida > Solanales > Solanaceae > Solanum > Solanum sejunctum. The sequence goes on along the minus strand of JAOTQJ010000099.1, from coordinate 8,493,727 downwards.
CTTCTTTCTTTATTCTCTTTCTTAATCCATTAATATCAGACACACATAATCTATTTTGGCAGTAAAGTGCTCAATTTTATTCCAAGTCAAAGCCCTTTATTGCACACTGACTCACCTTTTCCTTCAACTATCACAGAACAGGATCCTCTAACTATTTTTCTTTCACCTCAATTACCAATGAAGACTCCTAAACATTATGCACAATAACCCCTTCCTTTGGAGTTTCAAGAAGCTGAACTCCTAAATTAGCTAGCTGACGTAGATCCTTAGCCATTCCTTGACTTATCATAGCTGGATCACTAGTATTCATGATTGCCTTATGACTCAAAGCATCAGCTACTACATTTTCCTTCCCTAGATGGTAGAGTATATCAACGTCGTAATCTTTTATTAGCTCTAGCCATCTCCGCTGTCTTAAGTTCAGGTCTTTATACTTAAAGATGTACTGCAGGTTCTTATGATCAGTATATATGTCAACATGGACCCCATACAAATAGTGGTGCCATATTTTCAAAGAAAACCCCACTACTGCCTAGATGCATAAGCAATTACCCTGCCATTCTATGTTAGTACACACCCTAAGCCAACTCTTGAAGCATCACCATACACTGTATACCCCTCAGTACCTTCTGGAAGTACTAGCACAAGTGCAAATGTTATCTTATTTTTTAGCTCCTAGAAGCTTCTTTCACATGCATCATTCAATTAAAACTTGGTTGCCTTATGTATCAGCTTTGTTAGGGGTGCAGAAATAGAAGAAAAACCTTCAACAAACCTCTTGTAATAACCTGCCAAGCCTAGGAAGCTCCGAACTTTCGTGGGTGTTGTTGGTCTTGACCAATCTTTCAAAGCTTCTATGTTTTGTGAATCAACCCTTATTCCTTCATCAGACACAATATGACCCAAGAATGTCACTAATTTAAACCAAAATTCACATTTAGAAAACTTGTCATATAACTGTAGATCACGAAAAATCTGTAACATCTTTCGCAAATGATCTGCATGATCCTCTTCTAATCTTGAATATACCAAAATGTCATCTATAAATACTATAACAAACACATCCAAGAATGGCTTAAATACCTTGTTCATCAGATCCATTAAAACAACTGGTGCATTCATTAGTCCAAATGGCATAATAAGAAATTCAAAGTGACCATAGCGTGTTCTAAAAGTTGTCTTGGATTTACCGTTCTCCTTCACCCTCACTTGGTGATAACCTGATCTCAAATCAATTTTTGAAAAGCATTTGGCACCCTATAACTGATCAAATAAATCATCAATCCTGGGGAGGGGATATTTATTCTTAATTGTCACCTTATTCAATTGTCGATAGTCGATACACATTCTCAAGGTGCCATCCTTTTTGCATACAAATAACACTGGTGCACCCCAGGGAGACACACTAGGTCTTATGAAACCCTTCTCCAATAAGTCTTTTAACTGCTCTTTTAATTCATGCAATTTTGTTAGGGCTATTCTATATGGAGGGATAGAAATAGGTTAAGTTCCTAGAAGTAAGTCAATACCAAAGTGTATTTCTCATTCAAGAGGTAAGCCTGGAAGTTCTTCGGGGAATACATCAACAAATTCATTCACTATTGGAACTGACTGAAGAGTTGGTGATTCTACCTCCATATCCCTCACTCTAGCTAAATGACATATATACCCCCTTGATATCATCTTTCTTGCCTTAAAGTAAGAGATAAAGTTTCCCTTTGGTGCCCCAACATTGCCTTCCCATTCAAGGACTGCCTTATTTGGTAAGTGGGAAGTTCACTCTCTTAGTTCGGCAATCCATAGTTGCATAACAAAAAGCTAACCAATCCATACCCATTATAACATCAAACTCCACCATTTCTAGCTCAATTAAGCCAACCAATGTGTCACGGTCACAAACAGTTACTACATAATCATAATAAACCCTTCTAGTTATAATAGATTCACTGGTTGGTGTAGATACTTCAAATGGTTTGTTCAATAATTTGGGAGCTTTCTTAAGTTTCCCCGCAACTAGTGGAGTAATGTATGATACTGTAGAACTAGGGTCAATTAATGCATTTACATTTTATGAAAAGATGGACAAGGTACCTGTTACCACATCAGGTGAAGCTTTCAAATTTTGTCGACTCCCCGCTGCATAGGTGCGATTCTGCACTCTACTAGAACTAGCTGCCCCTCTAACACCTCTACCACGACCCATAGGTGCTAATTGACCCCTACCTACTAGAGGAACTGATGATAATGATGCAACAACTAACCTAGTAGATTGTCCAATACCACTCATAGGTCTACTTGGGAAATCTCTTATCATATGCCCTAGCGCACCAACAACAAATATTTGTCCCAACATAACATATACCTGGACGTATCCTTCCATACTATTTACAAGGCTGTGTAGGAGTCATTGGTTGGCTTGTCGAATAACCCATTGCCTAGGCATCTTACCATTCACCTCATTGACCCAACTGATTACTTTGAGACCTTTGAAGTTGTGGTGGAGCACTGGTTGTAGTGTAGAAGGATGATAGCCTAGGCGGTCTATTAGAAAACTGAGGCCTAAATTCACCTTGGGATGATGTAAACTGCCCTGTAGATCTAGCTCTTTTGGCCTACCCCCTTTCTAACTCTTGTTCCCTTCTCCTCTACCTCTGGTCCTCTAAATTTTGTGCAAAATCCTGCATTCTCGCTATGTCCATATCTTTGTTCAGGGAAGCAATGGTGCAGTCTCTGACCAGATACGTATCCAACCTATCTACATATCGATAAATTCTATATGACATTGTTGCAACTACATTAGGAGCATACCTTTCCAGGGAAATAAATTGAAGGCTATATTCCCTCATACTCATATTCCCTTAGTGAAGATTTTGGAACTGATCCACACGGGCCTCTCGGATCTCTAATGGTAAATAATGGTCAAAAAATGCCTCTTTGAACTTTTTCCAGGTAGTTGGAGGTGCATCTATAACCTTTGATTGCTTCCAAGATTCATACCACAATATAGCTATACCCTTCAACCTATATGTCGCTAACTCGACAACTTCTGTACCACTCACATACATAACATCTAAAGTATGCTGATTTTGATCAATAAAGTCTTGGGGTTCTTCATTAGGATTTGACCTAGTGAAAGTTGGGGGGTGCAAATTAAGAAAATCATGTATCTTTGTACGAGCTGCCATATTTGTACCACATGTACCCATAACTGGACCTTCCTGCCTTTGACCTTGACCAGTAACTATACGAGTCAATAATTGGACTGCATTTCTCATATCCTTCATAGTAGCATCAATAGGTGGATCTGGGGGAATTTCACTACTCTTGGGTTCATTAGGAACTGGAGGAGTTGGAGATATCTGTGATAAAGACTCCTCTTGAACCTCATCTTGTTGCCTCACCGGACTGGGTATACCAACCACCACTTCTACTCCGTTCCCTTTACCTTTATTCAGCCTTGTTTTTGGCATACTTGTTGTACAAAATAATTTAGGGTTAAACATAAGGCACCTATTATACTTGACTTTATGGCATGATCTAAAGAACAAAAAGAAAGTAAAACATCCTAAATGTCACATAGCCTCCTATTTATAAATGTGGTGCACAACATATCAATAAACAAGATTCTACATAGACATGGCATTATAGACTTACTAGGATGACCCGCTCTAATACCACTTCTGTCATGCCCCAAAGTCCCATTAGGGCGAACTGGCACCCATTGCCGATAAGTCATTAGGAGAACAACCTATATCTATGCATTTTCTATATATAATAAGGGGTTCTACGTTTGACATGCCTTTAAGAAGATAAACAACAATAACAAGCCACAAGAAAATGCATATGACTAGGCCATTGGGGCCATGGTATTTAAAGTACGAGAACATGACCACACTTTAATTTACCTAGTCTACAAAGCCTCTAGATATGACAAAAACATCTGATAAGGGTTAGGATAGGCCCCGCCTCGACTATCTGTGCAACACAAACATATAAGCTTTAGACATACACAAAGCCTCAAAGCAACCTAGAGCTTGGTAACAGCCACTGAATGTAATGTACTACTACTAGGGAGATCTACTAGTACCTGTACCTGCAACATGAAATGCAAGTCCCCCGTAAGGGACATCAGTACAGGATAATGTACTGAGTATGTAAGGTAGGATATACTATATATAAAGTAACAACTCAAATGAAACCATTCACCAATATAAGATTTGGGCCCACCTTTGGTCATATTGTGGAATCATATACTTTATGTTCTTTATATTTCTTTACCTTTACTGTATAATCTGTGGATAGCTGTGAAACAAATGACCAACAGATCGGTGATAAACTATATCGGGACTGTCCATGGCTAGGTTATTCCTTAACCCCTTGGGCTACCACTCGTGATAAGATTTTTCCCTGGCTAGGTGATTCTTCCACCTCTCGGGATATGGGATCGTCCCTATCTAGGTTCTTTCTTAACCCTCTTGGGCTACCACTTGTGATAGGATCGTCCCTGGCTAGGTGATTCTTCCACCCCTCGGGCTACCACCTATCAATAAACAATATACTTTACCT
>JAOTQJ010000099.1:8421837-8438816 GCA_025642045.1 Solanum sejunctum | reverse complement strand
ATAATTTAATGTTTTAAGCACCTTTATGGATGTTTTTATCCCTCCCATGCTTTTTTAGCTATCCTATGTTCTCCATGCACTCTTATTCTACCAAATTCATAACCCTATCATCAATATTCACTCTTAAGTCTCTTCTCAAGCTCAAGAGAAGGATTTATTGAAGAACTCTCATATCCAAGTCAAGTTCACCTTTAATCCTTCAATGACCATTGATGTATGTGGGCTTTCATCCATGGGTACCTTTCACCTATGGGTCTCAACCTAATTTCTCACTATTTTTCTTCAATTTCAAGTATGATAAAATTAGGGTTTTCATGACCTTGTTCTTAGATGATATTGGTATTGTAACAACCCTCAAGTTTGGAGCATAGAAAGTGTAGAAAAGTTGGACTGAGAATGCCCATGGTTAGTCCATGAAGCAAAGTCCATGACCTCTGGTTTAGACTACACGCCATAGACCAAGCTCGTGGATGTGAACCCCAGAAAGTATAAAACGTTTCTAAGTGAAAAGTGGTTCATGAAGTCATTGATGTCGCTCAAATAGTACCTCTCACTTTGAGGATAAAATGATCATTAATAGTAAAACACCTAACAAGGTTAGGGTCGAATCCCAAGGAATACGAGGCTTTGCAACTTTGATTCACCAATAATCATTTCAAATATCGAACAACTCAATTCTCAAGGAAGGGAGATTTTGCAATAATCGATGAAAAGTTAAAATAAACTACCAAAATGGAGAGACAATCAAATTGGAGAGCAACTTGGGAAAATGTGTTCCCCATGATTCACTAAGTCAAATAACCCATATAACACAACCTAAATTGAATTATTACGTGCAGGACGGTAACTTAAGTTCTTCCAACCCTTGGGCAAAGGTGAAGGTCGAAATTCACTATGGCACTTGGCCGGCTACCATAGTATGCCAAACTAACCGTTATCCATTGTCCTAGTCAACCTCTCCTTGGCCGAGTTTGGTTGATTAGATGAGAACATATCAATCAAATTCAGTAACCTATTTTCTTTTCCTATTCATCACTACCTTTATCGTGATTATGACACTAGACGAGGTTTAATATTGGCCACCATCAAATAACAAGCAAAATGAAGGAAAATGGATAATTAATGCGAACACCCAACTCAAAAAGTGCAAATTATCTGGGTTTCCTAAGTTAGCTACTCATGGTTCCCATAACCCCAAGTTGTGGGTTTAGCTACTCATGGCTTGGGCACGCAAATCAATAATAAAATAAGAAGACATGGAAAATTTCTTATGCAATCAAATTGAAGAACAATGAAACCCTTTTTGCAATTAGAATCATAAGCTTGAATGATGAGATTAATCCACAAATGAATCTAAATCCCCAAATTTGTGTCTCAAAGTAAAACCCTAAAATTTACTCTATAAAGACTCTCTACAATCTTGAACAATATGAATGATAATTAAAAGCTGAAAAACTGCTTCTAAAACCCTAAAATATACTATTTATAGTATTTATAAAAAGGTCCTTAAAAGAATTAGAGAATCTGGTGGCAGCTATTACGACATGCAATTATGACTTGTAGGTGCCCTATGTGTCGTAATTAGACTTTTGTGGTCAGTACTTGGAATTTCTTGGACTTCACTACTATGATCCACCCTTTATAAGTCATAGTCTAATCTACGACTCATAATGCCTTCTCGTAGTCCACACTTGAATTTTTTGGTCCAATTTTAATCAACATTGTTAATTGCTACGAGGCTTCCCTTATGAGTTGTAGAAGGGACTACGACTCATACCTTGAGCTCATATGGCTGAATGTTAAATTTACAAATTTTATTTTGAACACTGTTAATTGCTATAAGGAAGCCTCTACAATTCATAGCTTGGGGTATGACTCTTAGTGGTGTCTATAGTTATTCAAAATCAACAAAATCTTTAACTTTTCCCAAAATCAAGTCATCTTGTATTTTTCGGAAAAGCAAATAAAAAAACACATTGAAACTATAGAAAGTCGCATTGAGAATATACAAAATCTCATGTTTTTGGCATCAAATGTGCTATATTTTGACAACACATCAACAACCTCAACTTAGAATTATTGCTTATCCTTAAGCGATGACTTGATCTAGATAGATAATGAAGCAATATATAGCAATCAACCCACTGGCATATACGAAACTCAAATTCAACTTAGGTACACATAATAGCTTTTTCAAAACATAATCATGTAGCTAATAAGCAAATCACAACACATTAAATCATTTGACAATCTAACAATGACAAGTTAGGAATATCAACGATTCACATTCACTAAGCAAGTCAAATGCTAACTATGCAGTGCAAATGCTCTCACAGAAAAGAAGTCCCTTTTAAACACTCAACATGCTTTCAAAAGTTTCTTATGGGACTGTGCAAGTATACTCACTTTCACAAATAAGATTCATGCATTATGACCATTACCATAGGCTTCCTCATATACTCATAGCCCGGACTGTTGTCCAATTGTATTAGGATCACTTTAGGACTTTATAGGCTTGTAACATAGGCTTATGGGGCTTTGGTATGACATCTTGGACAATTAATTACTAAGGGCCAACCTTGAACCACACTTTTCAACACTTTCACCATACCATCTTAATCATTCTCAACTTATTATCCCCTATTCTCCATTTTCAAGCTTTTCGGGTATTTTTTCTTCATTTTTCAGCTTGTGCCTTATTTTAAAACTCATTTTGCTTTTTTCAACTCATTCTAAGACATCTTTTTCTCTTTCTCTCTTACCCGGTACATAACTTTCTACTCATTCTTTTATTCCCAACTCACTACCTCATTTTTCTATTATACCACAATATAGGCCACCCACAACTTAGGCTTTTAGCCTAAGTGAAGTATACAATATCCAATCCCAAACCAGGGCCACTTTTGGTAACCACCCTCAACTTAGGCTTTTTTTTAGCCTCCATTCAGGTTCATAATATTCAATGATAGACCAAGGTCAATATCAAGACATTTCACTAGATAAGGTTAGACTAGTTAAGTATTAAGAATGAAAAAGGTACATGTAAGGCTCTAATATTTGGAACAAGGGATAAACTCTTTCATTTGGGTAGTTATTTAGGCAAAAGTGGACTAAATCAAAGAACAAAGGCCTAAGATCACTTCCTAATCCATATAATCTCCAGTCTAACTCAAAGTAACAGGGCAAGTTCTAAATTAGTACCCAATGCATAAATATAACAAAATTAGCTAACATGTACATGACATTGCAAACATAGCCAACAAAGACTCACAGATCATATTTCTAGCATTAACTTGCCTTTACTTAATTAGAACAAATATTTCCAAAGCATTCAAACATGCATGATTGAAACATAACTACTAATCAACAAAAATTTTCATAGGTACCAAATTTTCAAAATTTTTCATAAATCATCAAAACAATTTACATGCCAAAAGTTTAACTATCATACACTACAAATATTATCAACAACATCTAAAACATACCAGTTCAACAGATAAAATATCCTCGAGGAAAAAGAACATAGACAAGAAAACCTTGGGATAAAGAATTGGGATAGCTATGCACTAAAAGCTATAAACTTCACCCTAGTCAATAGCTACTCACACCCCACCAAAATAATGTACTTTATCCTTAATGTCCAAGGCAAAACAAAATAGGCACAAGGGTGTCATATCTTGGGTTGCCTCCCAAGTAGCGCTTGATTTATTGTTGCTGCAGGATGTGGAAGGTGTGCTTCCTCATAGCTCTTCAACTCTTTGACCATTGACTTTGAAAGTTCCTCCATTTCATTTCTCCAACTCAATGGCACCATGATTGAAGACACGTTCCACTCAGAAGGGCCCCATCCATTTATATTTGAGCTTTCTAGGGAACAACTATAATCTGGAATTGTATAGCAATACCAAGTATCCTGGTGCAAACTAATGACATTCTATGCGATGATTGTGGTGAAATTTCATTCTTTGTTTGTACAATGCTGAGCTTTTATATGCTTGTAATCGAAATTCATGAAGCTTATTTAGTTGAGCCAACCTAGATTATGTAGTATCACGCCAATCAAGATTCAACTTCTTTAAGGCCCACACTGCTTTATGTTCAAGCTCCATCGACAAATGACATGCCTTTAGAAAGACAAGTTGGTAGGGATACTTGCCAATAGGAGTCTTAAATGCTGTCTTATATGCCTATAGTGCATTATCAAGCTTTCTTGACTAATCTGTATAATTTGCATTTACCATTTTGGATAATATCTGCTTGATTTTCTAGTTAGGCACCTCTACCGGTCCAAGTCTGAGGATGATAAGGTGTTGCCACCCTATGTTTTAGCCCATACTTCTTAAGAAGGGATTTAAATAGCTTGTTGCAAAAATGAGAACCTCCAATGTTGATGATAGCCCGAGGAGTACTAAATCTAGAGAAAACGTTCCTTTTTAGGAATGTTATGACACTTTTACCTTCTTTGTTTTGTAGAGACACAACTTCCACCCATTTGGAGATATAATCCACAACAACCAAGGCATACTTGTTCCTATTGAGCTGATAAACGGTCACTTGAAATCTATCCCCATACATAAAGCAACTCAAGTAGCAAAACAGGATTTATAGGGAGCTCATGTTTTTGTGTGACTCCAGCTTTTCTTGGACACCTATCACAAGCTTTGGCATAGTCATGAGCGTCTTGGTGAATTGTGGGCTAATAAAACCCATAATGCAATATATTATAGGTTGTTCGAATCCCACTATGATGCCCACCTAATAGCAATGCATGGCATGCTTCAAGTATGCTCATCATTTCCTCCTCAGGGACATAATGACAGATAATCCCATCAGCCCAAACACAAAATAAATATGGGTCATCCTAGAAGAACTTTCTCACATCATGCATAAATTTCTGTCTTTGGTGCATGTTTAAGTCAGTAGGTATAATGTTACTTACCAGATAATTTGCATAATCTGCAACCCAAGGTATAAGGTCATGTGATGTTGCCAACACTCTTTCATTAGGAAAAGAGTCATTTATCCCAAGACCATCATCAAACTGCATTATCGCCCTATCTTTCAATCTGGATAGGTGATCAAAAACTTGGTTTTTTGACCCTTTTCTGCCAATAACCTCGAAGTTGAAATCTTGGAAAAAAGTAGCCATCTTATCAATCTTGGCTTTGCATTCATTTTGGACATAAAATACTTCAGTGCTGAGTGTCCGTAGGCATTATCACTTTGGCTCTCAATAAATATGAATGAAACTTTTCTAATGCAAAGACCAATGCAAGCAACTCTTGCTCTGTGATAGTATAATTCTTTTTAGCCAATTTCAAGGATTTGCTGGTATAATATATAGGATGTAGGACTTTCTCCTTGCATTACCCCAATACAAACCTAGAGCAATCCCATCGGCATCACACATTATCTCAAATGGCTCAGACCAATTAGGCGATACAATAATTGATGTTGAGATCAATCTTTATTCAACTCTTCAAAGGATTGCTTGCATGTATCATCAAATACAAACTTGGCATCCTTCTCCAACCAGTTTCAGAATAGGTGAAAAATTTTTGAGAAGTCTTTTATGAACCGTCTATAAAATCCTATGTGCCCCAAGAAACTCCTAACACCTTTTACTGAGATATTTGGTGGAAGCTTCTCAAGTACTTCAACCTTACCCTTATCAACCTCAATGCCTTTACCAGAAATTTTGTGGCCCAACACAATACCCTCTTTAACCATAAAATGGAATTTCTCCCAATTTAGTACCAAGTGACTTTCCATGCATCTTTGCAAAATATCATGCAAGTCTGACAAGCATTCCTCAAATGAATGTCCAACCACGCTGAAATCATCCATGAATACCTCAATACTTCTTTCCATCATATCCGGGAATATAGATATCATGCACCTTTGGAGTGTTGTTGGGACATTACACAATCCAAATGACATCCTTTTAAATGTGAAGGTGACAAAAGGATATGTAAATATGGCTTTCTCTTGATCCTACAAAGCAATGATGATCTGATTATATCCAGATAGGAAACATAACATCCTTTATAAGTCTATCAAGCATCTGATCCATGAATAACATAAGAAAGTGATGTTTATCTATTGAGGCATTAAGCTTTCTATATTCCATACACACTCTCCATCTGGTGACTGGCCTTATAAGAATCAATTCATTATTAACATTTGGCACCACAGTGATACCTTCTTTCTTTGGAACACACTGTACCGGACTCACCTATTCTGTATCAGCAATTAGGTAGATCACTCCTGCATCTAACCACATGATGATTTCCTTGCGTACCATCTCTTCCATATAAGGGTTTAAACGCCTTTGATGCTCGATGCTAGGCTTGTGGTATTTAACTTACTGAATTTTATGAGTGTATATCCCTGGAGGGTTACCAATGATGTCTGCAATAGTCCACCCAATAGCCCATTTAAATTGCTTGAGTATTGACACATGAACATTTTCTTACCCTTCACTCAAATCCATAGCTATGAAGACTGACAAAGTATTATTCTCTCCCAAGAAATCATACTTCAAATGTGATTGAAGGCTTTCAATTCCAACACCAGTGGAACCTTTGTAAAGGGCTTTGTGCGTGGCATTTCCTGGTTCTTCAAATCTAGCTCCAACTTTATCTGACGTCTAGGGCCGAATGACACCCCAAGAGCATTCACTGTCTCTTCATAATCTGTGATACTGTCACCATTAAAGTTAATCAAAACTTCATCCAAAGTGTCAGCTCCTAGTCTTAGCTCAATAGGTAGCTTTGATTTATCATCTTCAACAATTTCTGTCATCGAAATCACCCTCAGATCACAATTTTTTCTTACTTGCTAACAAATATTAAACATGACTTCTTCTTCACTAAATCTAAATGTGAGTGGCCCTTTCTCCATGTCTACTAGAGTACGACCTGTAGCTAAGAATGGTCTCCCAAGATAATAGGAACTATAAAATTAATCTCACAGTCAAGTATAACAAAATATGTAAGAAATATAAATTTTTCTACCTTTACCAGCATATCATAAAGCACTCCTACATATTCCTTGACTGTTTTGTCTGTCGTTATTAATCACAATTTTATGGGAGTAGTAGTTCCCAAGCCAAGTTTCTTAAAGATGTCCAGTGGCATTAAGTTGATTATAGCACCCAAATCATAATGTGCTCTTGCAAATTCCACATCTCCGATAGTGCATGGGATAGTGAAAGTGCCTGGATTTTCGCGCTTTTGAACCAATGATTTGGTAGTGATAGAACTACAATGTTAGAGGTCTTTTGAAATATCTTGACACACCGTCTGCTTCTTTGTAACCAAATGCTTCATGTACCTTGCATAACCCAACATCTTCTCAAAGGCTTCAATCAAAGAGATGTTTATAGATAATTGCTTGAGCATTGTAGGAAATTCTTGAGCTTTCTTTCTTCCTCCCTCTTCTTGATTCTCTAAGGGAAAGGGGGAGGAGGTCTTGGGATAGTCTTATACTTTCTCGACTTGTCACCCTCTTCACCTATCCCATTCGTCACATAATTATTTCTCTTGACTACACCTCTTTTTTATGGTTTCTTTCCTATATACATTTTCTACTCCAATCAGCATAGGAGGGTCAATGGTGATTTTACCTCCCCTATTCATGATTTCCATACAATGCCCCTTATTCTTCGAGTTTTGGACTGTATTGCTCAGCAAATACCCTTTCGGCATTGATTCAATTGGGAGGATACTTGACCAAATTATTACTCTAATTGCTTGATGACCACTGAAAGATATCTTTCAGTAGATACTCGAAATATCTACTTTCATTTCTTTCAAAGTCTCATCTTGATTCTCCACTTTCTTCAATAATTTGTCAAACGTTTCCTCAATCCTTGAATTACTAGAACTGGCATCACGATTCTGAGGAGGCACACAAGGACCATTTCTATACCCATCCCTTCGGCCCTACTTGGCTTTTGGGACACTATCTCTCTTAAAATAACTACCATGATTATCTCTATATGAACCCTCTTGGTTGTAGTTCTGACCTTGATTTTTGAAAACTTGACACCAATAGTTCGGATTGGACCCTTGGGCATTGTTCTGAAAACCCACTGCTTGATCTCTAACAAAGCAAGCATCTTCATGATAATATTACTTGCTATATATGGGTGCTCTTGGAATTTGGTAGACAATCGCGTGAACACTTTCTTGAGTTTGTTTAACCACCAAGTCCATAATCATTCGGAGTTGAGTAAGTTATTGCATAATCTTATTATTGATTTTGCTTGCTCTGTTCGGAGTTGAGCAAGTTATTATGTAATCTTATTACTGATTTTTTCTTGCTCTGAACTAACACACACTGCATATGAGATCCTTGTAGTAGCTCTCTCCCTTTGCCTACATACTCTATTTGTCTTGACTACTTGCTCCATTGTTTCCACTGTCCTTATGAACGATTGATCTAAGAATATGCCTCTCATGATAGTGTCGACACATGTTTGACTATTTTCATCAAGAGCCTGATAGAAAATATCCACTAAGGAATCATCTACGATCTTATGGTCTGGAATCATTCTGAAACATTTGGTGAACCTTTTCCACATTGTGTTAATAAACTCACCCGGTAATTGCTCAAAGTTGTTGATTTGTTTCCTTAAGTTTGAGCTTTTTGGACCTTGGAAGATATCTCTCTAAGAAGGCTCTTTGCAATTCTGCCTAACTAGTGATTGAGCTTTGTGGGAGTTCTTACAACCATACTGCTGCACTATCGGTTAGAGATAGAGGAAACACATATAACCCGACAACATCCATAGAAAGATTCTGTGTACCTATCACGCTCTTACATACAAAACCAACATTACAAAGATAACTGTGAGGATCCTCAGTAGGTAACCCCATAAACAAACCATGGCTTTAAAGCATTTGGAGTAATCCACTTGACACCGTAAACTTAGTGTCGACCGGTAGTGGTGGCAACACTATAGTACCTGGATGTCCATGGCCATAGGATTCAACTAATATTAATTCCAACCATATGTATTCTCATTGAAATCCCTATGGTGTGTTTTATTATCCCTTGGTGGTGGATTTTCCTCTCTACTAACATCATCATCATTTTGATCTATGGCTTCGTCAACCAATATCCGTGGTCGCTTGGGCCATTCTCCTTGCAACATGTTGGGTCTCAACATTAATTGGAGTTAAGGGTCTTCCTTGGCTCCTTGTATTGGGCATACACCTAGCATATGAAACAACCAAAAAAGTGCCTGAAAATGTGTCTCGAAAGTGCTCAGAATCTTAATTTCTTTATATCTCAAAATTCATGAATTATTTTGAAAATGCAAATTCATATTCTTCTTTAAGAGGTCAAATTAGTACAAAAAGAGTTTAAACCTGATTTGAGAGCGAACAATTCATAATATTAATTTTTAATGTGGCGATATCCAGTGGTATCTCCGCGTCATCAGCGCGACGCGCCAGTGTACAAAACTAGTGCCAATTTTTAGTTTTGGTCTGAGACTTTTAAGTCTTGGGACATAGAGTTTCCATATGTGAAAATGCCTATACTTAGCCTGATTTTACCCTTATATCACCTAAGACATTTTCCAATACTCACTCAAACACTTAATCTTATATTTTTCTCAATATCCAAGTCTCAAACCCTCATCCAGATCCCAAGATTCTCCTTCAAGCTTCAAGTCTACATCTACAATCTTCATCAAGTTCATCTTCAAAGCTAAGGTTTGTGGGTTTCTTCCATGGGTTCCATCCACTCATGATGCCCAAGCTTCCTTTTTCCTAAAATTGTATGATTTAAAGTTGATTTATTCATGAGTCTTAATTATTAGGAAATTCACTGCACACTTTCTTGGGGTTTATGAATTATGATTGTTTTAACACGTTTTGAGCTATGAATCTAAGATCTATTGAAGGGTTTGATGAAGGGTTTTGATGTATATTGCTTGGGAAGTTACCAAGTATTAATTGATGGTTTTACATTGGATTTACTTGCATGATTTCACTCTTGAATGGCATAGTTTTACACTAACACTACACACTCGCCAAGTGTTTGATAAAATGTTTGGATTATGATTCTTAAGTCGTTGAAGGCCTAATGCTTGGCATATGAGATATATGACTTTATGATGATGAAAGTATGTTGTAAATATGTTAATTTTCATGATAAGGTTCTATAGTGCTACATGTTGACCATAACCTTGTTTGGATGTTGGTACCTTGACCACTTTGATGGAGGGTATTTAGTCCATTAACCTTGTTGAGCGGTTGGTACCTTGATCACTTTGATGGAGGGTGTTAAGTCCATTAACCGTATTGATGCATTGGTACCTTGATCACTTTATGGAGGGTGTTAAGTCCATTAACTGTATTGAGGGGTTGGTACCTTAAGCACTTTGATGGAGGGTGTTAAGTCCATTAACCTTGTTGAGGGGTTGGTACCTCGACCACCACCAAGGAGGTGTTAAGCCTTGGATTCCAAGTACTAGTTTCTTGGTCTATGATGAAGGTCTATTCTTATCTACATAATATGTTCTATAAAAGCATGTTTTACTTCAAGTGTCACTCATACATATCTTATTGATAGTATGCTATCTATTGCTTATGATTATGCATTTTAATCATGTTGCCTGTCTCTTATTGCATTGCATCCTATATACTTAGTACATTTAAATGTACTAGCACATACTCTATACCTACATGATATCACCATGTAGGAACCAAAGCTCCATTTGGACATCCTCTTCCTCCACGTGGCTAGTGTGATTGTCTCTCAAGCTAGTTGGTGAGTCCTC
This sequence comes from Solanum sejunctum, assembly GCA_025642045.1. Lineage (NCBI taxonomy): Eukaryota > Viridiplantae > Streptophyta > Magnoliopsida > Solanales > Solanaceae > Solanum > Solanum sejunctum. The sequence goes on along the minus strand of JAOTQJ010000099.1, from coordinate 8,428,021 downwards.
CATTTTGAGGACATTGGTATATGTTTCGTATGCTATGTATTGATACTTTCTTCTTTGCTGCTACTTTAACAATGAGGGTGAGCCTTGTTGCTTTGTCTTGGCCCCCGCTAAGTATCTATGTTGAGAGGTGTTGTTGGACAAGTTATGTTTTATGCTTGAGCTTTGACTCATCTATGATATTTAAGTATTACTCTCTCTTTTCTCTTTACCCTAGCCCCCAATTCCCTTGTTTATATTTCTTAAGTTGTTTTGTCTTGCTTCCGCAACCAATGATGTGTGTATGATATGCTAAGAGGCTTGTTTGGGGTTCCTTCGGGTTCTCCATTCGCCGGTCACGTCTAGGCCCTATGCTTGAGTTATAATAGTATACACTGCAAAAGAAACCAAACAACAAAAACAAAAATAAAAGTAAAATATAAGAGAATTAATAAATTTACCACTTGAATTAACTACTAGTGAAATCAACTCAAAACCTCGCCGTATTCCCTGACAACAGCGCCATTAAATTTGATTCGCTCAAACAGTACATCTCACTTTGAGGATAAAGCGATCATCAATAGTGAAAAACTTAATCGAGGTTAGGGTCAAATCCAAAAGGAAATATGGGGCTTTGCCACTTTGATTCACCAATAATCAATTCAAATATCCAACTCCTTAATTCTCAAGGAAGGGGTTTTTGCAATAATCGATGGAAAATTAAACTAAACTACTAAAATGAATAGACAATCAAATTGGAGAGCAACTTGAGAAATTGTGTTCCCCATGATTCACTAACTCAAATACCCCAGATAGCACAACCTAAATTGAATCATTGCATGCAGGACAGTGACTAAAGTTCTTCCAAACCTTGGGCAAAGACAAAGGTCAAAATTCACTATGGCGCTTGGACAACTACCATAGTATGACAAACTAACCGTTACCCATTTTCCCAGTCAACCTCTACATGTCAAAGTTTGGTTGATTAGATGAGAACATATCAATCGAATTCTGTCACCCATTTTCTTTTGCTATTCATCATTACCTTGATCGAGATCATGACACAAGGCGGAGTTTAATGTTGGCCACTATCAAACAATAAGAAAAATGAAGGAAAATAGATAATACATACAAAGACTAACATGACCCAAGCCCAGGGCATAGACGTGACACGACGCATGAGGAACCTGAAGGGACCTCAAGCAAGCCTCTTAGCACATTATTACACATGCTTGAGGAAGTAATAAAATGTTAACAAAAGATAATGAATAGGGATAAACTAGGCTAAGGGACAACTTTCATAACATAAACATCAAGAGTCAAGAGAAAATCAAAGCTCATAGCATAATAGATAACATGTCCAACAACACCTCTAAAACTTAGATACTTAGTGGGGGCCAAGACAAGCGACCATGCTCACCCTCTTAGTTCATACATTCATAATAGAAGATAGTTTTAGTACATATCATGAGATTGTAAACATTGTCCTTGAAATGGAGGACTCACTATTGGCTTGAGATACAATCGTACTAGCCACATGGAGGGGGAGGATGATCAACCGGGGCTCTTGTTTCTACATGGTTATATCATGTAGGAAAAGATTATGCATTAGTACATTTGAATGTACTAAGTATGTAGGATGTAATGCAACAATAGATAGGCAATATAGGCAAAATGCACTATCATAGGCAATGGATAGCGTAGTAACAACATGACATGAATAAAGGATGCTTTAAGCAAGCCATGCTTATATAGAACAAAATACATGTGTAGCAACTGACCATCAATATAGAATATCCAAGGCCTATGACCCCCTTGGAGAGGTAAATGACGTATAAACCTCTCAATATAGTTAATAAGGTACAAACACTTCAATATAGTTATACGAGCCTACTATACCCCATACTAGGCAACCAAGGTATAAACCCCTCAATATGGTTGATGAGGTACCAACCCCTCAATATGGTTATACGGACGTACTACCCCCGTACTAGGAAACCAATGTCCAAACTCTCGATATGGTTACTTGGGCCTACAACCCCCCGATCTAGGCTTGGTCAACTCACAACACTATGGAAGTTTATCATGAAATTAATATATATACAACATACTTTCATCATGATATAGTCATATATGAGGTAGATTTTTCAATATCACACATCAATTTTGAGATATTTGGAAATTATGATTCCAAGCACTTCCAAGGCACATTTTTGGGCACTTTTTGGAGTCGTCTAAATATCTCCTCCTTGGGAACATTCATCCCCGAATGTTAAAGAAAAGTATATGAAAATAGTAATCATGAAGAGATCAGCCCCAACAAGAATATAACAGTACACTTAAAATACCATTTCGTTTTTAAAATCTCAACAAAAGTGTAAAATCACCATGAACTTTTCCAATATAAACATGAATGCATGCAATGACTTAGGGGCTGGAACATGAGGCATGAAATCACATAAAAGACTTAATGATAAGTACTTAGGCTTGAGTAGGATGGAAGAGATAAGGATGTCATTTTTGCATGTCCACTTCGGCCTCCTATGTAGCACTTTGATTTGTTGATTCCTCCAAAGAACCTTAACGGAAGAAACATCCTTTTTCCTCAACCTCTTCACTTGTCTATCCAAGATCTCTACTGGAACCTATTCATATGTCAAGTTGTATTCAACTACCCCCATAAAATCAAGAGGCACAATAGCATTGGGGTCACCCACATACTTCCGCAACATAGACACATGGAAGATTGGATGAACTAATGCCATTTCACTAGGAAATTCCAACTCATAGGCCACCATACTAAATCCTCCTCATTACCCTATAAGGACCCACATATCAAGGGCTTAATTTACCCTTCTTAAAAAAATGAATCACACCCTTCATGGGGTGAAACCTTTAGATAAACCCAATCACCAACTTTAAATTCAAGGTCTCATCTCCTTACATCGAATAGGGCTTTTGGTGACTTTGGACCGTCTTTAGCCTTTCTCTAATTATCCTAACCTTCACAAGAGCCTTCATAACTGGATCTAGTCCTAATAAAGCCACCTTCACAACCTCAAACCACCTAATTGATGACCTACAACATCTACCATAGAGAGCCTCAAAAGGGGCCATATCGATTCTAGAATGATAGCTATTATTATAGGCAAACTCAATCAATGAAAGATGATTATCCCAATTACCCTTAAGCTCCAATACACAAACCCTAAGCATATCCTCAAGTGTTTAGATAGTTCTTTTGGCTTGACCATCCGCTTGAGGTTCAAAGGTCATACTAAGTTTAACTCTTGTACCAAGACCCCTTTAAAAGAATCTCTAAAAATGTGAAGTAAATTGAGCACCACGATCTGATATGATGGACAAACGAACCCCATGCAACCTCACCAAGTCATGAATGCGCAACCTAGCATAATCTTCAGCCTCATATGTGGTTTTAATCGGTATAAAGTGAGCCGATTTTGTCATCGTATCAACCACAACCCAAATGGAATCAAAACCCTTTCTATTCTTGGGTAACCCAACTATAAAATCCATATTAATCTCTTCCTACTTCCAAGTAGAAAAATCTATGTCTTGGGTTAGGCCACTCAGCCTTTGATGCTCGGCTTGACTTATTGGCAACTATGACAATTGGATATAAATTTGACAATATCCCTCTTCATGCCTCCCCACCAATACACCTCCCTCAAATCTCTATCTTAGTAGAGCCTGGTGAATAGAGTAAGACAAACCATGAGCCTCATTAACAATCTTTTCTCTCAAGCCAATCAACATAATACACATATAACCTACCTTGGTATTTAAGAACACCATCTCTACCCTTAGGAGAAAACGTCCACCTTACGATCTTTTACTAATGCCTGCAATTCCAACAAAGCGAGGTCAAGATGTTGCTTGCTTTTCACCTCTTCCACCAATGAAAATTTAGAACCATCAACAACAACAACACCCCCATTATCAACCACTTTCAACCTAACCCCCAATCTAGCCAATCGGTGGACCTCCTTAGATACCCCTTTGCCACGATCATCAACATGAGCTAGGCTAGCTATCGATACCCTACTAAAAGCATCCTCTACCATATTAGCCTTACTGGGATGATAGTGCACTCTAATGTCATAGTCCTTAAGTAACCACTTTCTTTGCCTCAAGTTGAGATCTTTTTGAGTGAAGACATATTGGAGAATCTTATGATCGGTGAACACATCAACATGTACCCCATATAAATAATGACTCCATATCTTTAATACAAATGCCATGACAGCTAGTTCAAGATCATGGGTAGGATAGTTATTTTCATGCACTTTGAGTTGTCTAGAAACATAGGTTATCACCTTACCATTTTGCATCAACACACAACCCAAACCAACTCTAGAAGTATCACAATACTCAATAAATCCTTCTAACCCTTTAGTTACTGACAATAAAAGAGAGGACACAAGCTTATCTTTCAATGTTTGAAAGCTCTTTTCACACTCATTGGTCCACACAAATTTGGCATTCTTTTGAGTCAACTTGGTCATAGGAGAAGCAATAGAAGATAACCCATTCATAAACTTCTGATAGTAACCCGCTAAGCCCATGGAGCTTCTAATATCTGATGGGGTCAATGGTTTAGGCCAATTTCTAATCACATTCGTCTTTTTAGAATCCACCTTAATATCGTCCCCCGATACCACATGACCTAGAAGGGCAATGTCTTTTAACAAAATTTTCAAAACATCACATGGGTGGGTCAAGGACGAGCCCAGCAAGCAACCCAGGTGGCTCAGTGATATTGGCGTGGACCTGGTAGGATTTTATGGCCCAAGGAAGGCAAAACAGTTGATTTCTGCCATTTTTCATTGGTGTTAGCCGACGAATTTTGGCTCTGTCTGGAGGTCTAGGTAAATGTTCATGAAAAATCATATGTGTAGGACGTGGACGAGCCTGGTAAGCAGCTTAGGTGGCTCGAGGGCATTAGCAGGGGCCTGGTAGGATTTTATGGCCCAAGGAAGGTGAAATAGGTGATTCTGGCCATTTTTCGTGGGTGTTAGCCCACGGATTCTTGCGCTGCCTGGGGTTCCGAATAAATATTCATGAAAACTCACATGGGTGGATCAGGGATGAGCTCAACAAGTGGCCCAGGTGGCCCAGAGGCATTTGTGGGGGCCTGGTATGATTTTATGGCCCAAGGAACGTGAAATATATTGGGGCCCTTTTCTGTAGGTGTTAACCCACGGATTCTGGCGCTGCATGGGGGTTTAGGCAAAGATTCACAAAAAATCACATAGATGGGTCAGGGATGAGCCCAGCAAGCAACCTAGGTGTCCAGGTGCATTAGCGGGGGCCATGTAGGATTTTATGGCCCAAAGAAGGCAAAATAGGCGATTTCAGCCATTTTCTTTTTGGGTTAGCCCATGGGTTCTGGCGCTGCCTGGGATTTTGGGAAAATATTCATGAAAAATCACAAGGGTGGGTTAGGGATGAGCTCAATAAGTTTGCCCAAAACCCCAGGCAGCGCCAGAATCCGTGGACTCAATCATCAGTTGGGCAGAATTGCAAAGAGACTTCTTAGAAAGATATTTTCCAAGGTCCAAAAAGCTTAAACTTAACAATCAAATCAACAACTTTGAGCAATTGCCAGGTGAGTCTATTAACACAATGTAGGAGAGGTTCACCAAATGTTTAAGAGTTGTTCCAGACCATACGATCGTGGATGATTCCTTAGTGGAGATTTTCTATCAGGATCTTGATGGGAATTGTCAACCGTGTGTCAAAACCATCATGAGAGGCATGTTCTTAGATCAATCGTTTATAAGGATAGCGGAAAGAATAGAGCAAGTAGTCAAGACAAATAAAGCATGTAGGCAAAGGGAGAGAGCTACTATAAGGAGCTCATGTACGGTGAGTGTTAGTTTAGAGCAAGCAAAAATCAATGATGAGATTATGCAATAACTTGCTCAACTCCGAACAAAGCAAGCAAAATCAATGATGAGATTATGCAATAACTTGTTCAACTCTGAATGAGTGTGGACTTGGTGGTGACACAAACTCAATAAAGTGTTTATGCAATTGTCTTCCAAATTCCAAGATCACCCATGTATAGCAAGTAATATTATGATGAAGATGCTTGCTTCGTTAGAGATCAAGCGGTGGGTTTTCAGAATAACGCCCAAGGGTCCAATCCGAACTATTAGCATCAAGGTTTCAAAAATCAAGGTCA
>JAOTQJ010000099.1:8404964-8421737 GCA_025642045.1 Solanum sejunctum | reverse complement strand
CAAGCGGTGGGTTTTCAGAATAACGCCCAAGGGTCCAATCCGAACTATTAGCATCAAGGTTTCAAAAATCAAGGTCAGAACTACAACCAAGAGGGTATATATAGAGATAATAGTGGTGGTTATTTTAAGAGATATAGGGTGCCAAAAGCCGAGTGGGGCCGAAGAGATGGGTATAGAAATGGTCCTTATGTGCCTCCTCACAATTATTATGCCAGTTCTAGCAATTCAAGGATCGAGGAAATGTTTGACAAATTATTGAAGAAAGCGGAGAATCAAGATGAGACTTTGAAAGGAATGAAAGTAGATATTTTGAGTATCTACTAAAAGATAGAGTCTCTTTGAGTGGTTATCAAGCAATTAGAGCGATAATTTGGTCAACTGTCCTCCTAATTGAATCAATGCCAAAAGGGTACTTTGCTGAGCAATACAGTCCAGAACTCAAAGGATGAGGGGCATTATATAGCAATCATTACTAGGGGAGGTAAAAGCACCATTGACACTCATATGCTGATTAGAGTAGAAAATGTGTATGGGAAAGAAACCATAAAAAAGAGGTGCAGTCGAGAGAAATAATTATGTGAAGAATAGGATAGGTACAGAGGGTAACAAGTTGAGAAAGTATAAGACTATCCCAAGACCTCCTGCCCCTTTTCCTCAGAGAACCAAGAAGAGGGAGGAATAAAACATGCTCAAGAACTTCCTAACAATGCTTAAGAAATTATCGATAAACATCCTTTTGTTTGAAGCCTTAGAGAAGATGTTGGGTTATGCAAGGCATATGAAAAATTTAGTTACAAAGAAGCTAATGGTGAGTCTCTAACATTGTAGTTCCATCACAACCAAATCATTATTTCAAAAGCACAAAAACCCATGCACTTTCACTATCCCATGCACTTTCGGAGAGGTGGAATTTGCAAGAGTACTTTATGATTTGGGTGCTAGCATCAACTTACTGCCACTGGACATATTCAAGAAACTCGGCTTGGGAACTACTATTCCCTTAAATTTATGATTATTAATGATAGATAAAGCAATCAAGAAACCTATAGGAGTGCTTTATGATATGCTGGTAAAGGTAGAAAAGTTATATTTTTTTGAATATTTTGTTATACTTGACTGTGAGATTGATTTTCAAGTTCCTATTATCTTGGGCGACCTTTCTTAACTATGGGTTGCACTCTAGTAAACATGGAGAGAGGGCCACTCACATTTAGATATGGTGAAGAAGAAGTCATGTTTAATGTTTGTTAGCAAGCAAGAAAAAATTATGATCTGAGGGTGATTTCGATGATTGAAATTATTGAAGATGATAAATCAAAGCTACCTATTAAGCTAAGACTAGGAGTTGACACTTCGGAGGAAGTTTTGATGAACTTTGATGGTGATAGTATCCCAGATTATGAAGAGACAGTGAATGCTCTTGGGGTATCATTCGGCCTTAGACGTCAGACAAAGTTGGAGCTATATTTGAAGAACCAGGAAATGCCACCCACAAAGCCCTTTATAGAGGTTCCACTGGTGTTGGAATTGAAAGCCTTCCATCACATTTGAAGTATGATTTCTTGGGAGAGAATAATACTTTGTCGGTCTTCATAGCTGTGGATTTGAGTGAAGGGCAAGCAGATATTCATGTGTCAGTACTCAAGCAATTTAAAAGGGCTATTGGGTGGACTATTATAGACATCATTGGTAACCCTCCAGGTATATACACTCATAAAATTCAGTAAGTTAAATACCACAAGCCCAGCATCGAGCATCAAAGGCATCTAAACCCTTATATAGAAGAGATGGTACGCAAGGAAATCATCATGTGGTTAGATGCAGGAGTGATCTACCCAATTGCTGATAGTGAATAAGTGAGTCCGGTACAGTGTGTTCCAAAGAAAGGAGGCATCACCGTGGTGCCAAATGCTAATAATGAATTGAATCTTATAAGGCCAGTCACCAGATGGAGAGTGTGTATGGACTATAGAAAGCTTAATGCCTCAACAGCTAAAGATCACTTTCTTATGTTATTCATGGATCAGATGCTTGATAGACTTATGGATAAAGGATGTTATGTTTCCTTTCTGGATATAAGCAGATCATTATCGCTCCATAGGATCATGAGAAAGCCACATTTACATGTCCTTATGGCACCTTCACATTTAAAAAGATATTATTTGGATTATGTAATGCCCGAGCAACATTCCAAAGGTGCATGATATCTATATTCTTAGATATGGTGGAAAGCACTATTGAAGTATTCATGGATGATTTCAGCATGGTTGGACATTTATTTAAGGATTTCCTGTTGCACTTGCATGATGTTTTGCAAAGATGCATGGAAAGTCACTTGGTACTAGATTGGGAGAAATGCCATTTTATGGTTAAATAGGGAATTATGTTAGGACACATAATTTCTATTAAAGGCATTGAGGTTGATAGAGGTAAGGTTGAAGTACTTGAGAAGCTTCCATCACCTATCTCAGTAAAGGGTGTTAGGAGTTTCTTGGGGCATACATGATTTTATAGACTGTTTATAAAAGATTTTTCAAAACTTTTGCACCTATTGTGTAACTAGTTCGAGAAGGATGCTAAGTTTGTATTTGATGATGCATGCATGCAATCCTTTGAAGAGTTGAATAAAGATTGATCTCAACATCAATTATTGTATCACCTAATTGGTCCGAGCCATTTGAGATAATGTGTGATGCTAGTTTGGTTGCTCTAGGCTTGTATTGGGGAAATGCACGGAGAATGTCTTACATCTTGTATATTATACTGGCAAAGCCCTAAATATGGCTCAAAAGAATTATACTGTCACAGAGCAAGAGTTGCTTGCATTGGTCTTTGCATTAGAGAAGTTTTGTTCATATTTATTGAGAGCCAAAGTGATAGTGCATATAGACCACTCAGCACTAAAATATTTCATGGCCAAAATGAATGCAAAGCCAAGATTGATAAGATGGCTACTTTTTTTCCAAGAGTTCAACTTCGAGGTTATTGATAGAAAAGGGTCTGAAATCCAAGTTTTCGATTACCTATCCAGATTGGAAGGTGGGACGATAATGCAATTTGATGATGGTCTTGGGATAAATGACTCTTTTCCTAATGAAATTGTGTTGGAAACATCATATGACCTTATACCTTAGGTTGCAGATTATGCAAATTATCTGGTAAGTGACATTATACCTCCTGACTTAAACACGCACCAAAGATAGAAATTTATCCATGATGTGAGTAAGTTCTTCTGGGATGACCCATATTTATTTTGTGTTTGCGCTGATGGTATTATCTGTCATTGCATACCTGAGGAGGAAATGATGAGCATACTTGAAGCATGCCATGCATCGTTAGTAGGTGGGCATCATAGTGGGATTCGAATAACCTATAAAATCTTGCAATATGGGTATTATTGGCCCATAATCTACCAAGACGCTCATGACTATGCCAAAGCTTGTGATAGGTGTCAAATAAAAGGTGGAGTCACACAAAAATATGAGCTCCCTCTAAATCCTATTTTGGTAGTTGAGTTGCTTGATTTATGGGGGATAGATTTCAAGGGACCGTTTATTAGCTCACATAGGAACAAGTATGCCATAGTTGCTATGGATTATGTCTTCGAATGGGTGGAAGCTATGGCTCTACAAAACAAAGAAGGTAAAAGTGTCACAACATTCCTAAAAAGGAACATTTTCTCTAGATTCAGCACTCCTCGGGTCATCATCAGAGATGGAGGTTCGCCTTTTTGCAACAAGCTATTTAAAGCCCTTCTGAAGAAGTATGAAGTGAAACATAGGGTGGCAACACTTTATCATCCTCAGGTGAGTGGATAGGTAGAGTTGTCTAACAGAAAAATAAAGTAGATATTATCCAAAATGGTAAATGCAAATTATACAAATTGGTCAAGAAAGCTTGATGATGCAATATGGGCATACAAGACTGTATTTAAGACTGCTATTAGCAAGTCTCTCTACCAACTTGTCTTTGGGAAGGCATGTCATTTACCGATAGAGCTTGAACATAAAGCAGTGTAGGCCTTAAAGAAGTTGAATCTTGATTGGCATGATACTGCACAATCTAGGTTGGCTCAACTAAATGAGCTCAATGAATTTTGATTACAAGCATATGAAAGCTCAGCATTGTACAAACAAAGAATTAAATTTCACCATAATCGTTGGATAGAATGCCGTTAGTTTGCACTAGTATACTTGGTATTACTATATAATTCCAGATTAAGGTTATTCCCTGGAAAGCTCAAATCTAGATGGATGGGGCCCTTCTGTGTGGCACGTGTCTTCAATTATGGTGCCATTGAGTTGGAGAAACAAAATAGAGGAACTTTTAAAGTCAATGGTGAAAGAGTTAAACTTTACATGGGAGATATGGAGGAGATCCAAATGGTGGAAGACTGGTACCTTGAAGAGCTATGAGGAAGCGCACCTTCCATATCCTATAGCAATAATAAATCAGGCACTGCTTGGGAGGCAACCCAAGGTATGACACCCTTGTGCCTATTTTGTTTTGCCTTGTACATTAAGGATAAAGTACATTATTTTGGTGGGGTGTGGGTAGCTATTGATTGGGGTGAATTCAGTAGCTTTATAGTACATAGCTATCCCAATTTCTTATCCCAAGGTTTTCTTGCTTGTGTTCTTTTTCCTCGTGTATATTTTATCTGTTGAACTGGTATGTTTTAAATGTTGTAGATAATATTTGTAGTGTATGATAGTTTAAACTTTTGGAATGTAAATTGTTTTGATAATTTATGAAAATTTTTGAAAATTTGGTACCCATGAAAATTTTTGTTGATTAGTAGTTATGTTTCAATCAAGCATGTTTGAATGGTTTGGCAATGTTTGTTCTAGTTAAGTAAAGGCAAGTTGATGCTAGAAACATGATTTATGAGTCTTTGTTGGCTATGTGTGCAATGCCATGTGCGTGTTAGCTAATTTTGTTGTATTTAGGCATTGGGTACTCATTTAGAACTTTCCCTGTTACTCTGAGTTGGACTGGAGATTATATAGATTAGGAAGTGATCTTAGGCCCTTGTTCTTTGATTTAGTCCACTTTTGCCTAAATAACTAACCAAATGAAAGAGTTTATCCCTTGTTTCAAATGTTAGAGCTTGACATGTACCTTTTTCATTCTTAATACTTAACTAGCCTAACCTTATCTAGTGAAATACCTTGATATTGGCCTTGGTCTATCCTTGAATATTGTGAAACTAAATGAGGCCAAGAAAAAAACCTAAGTTGAGGGTGGCTACCAAAAGTGGCCCTGGTTTGGGATTGGATGTTGTGTACTTCACTTAGGCTAAGAGACTAAGTTGAGGGTGGCCTATGTTATGGTATAGTAGCAAAAATGAGGTGGTGAGTTGGTAATAAAAGAATGAGTCGAAAGTCATGTACCGGTTAAGAGAGAAAGAGAAAAAGATGCCTTAGAATGAGTTGAAAAAGCCAAATAAGTTTTAAAATAAGGCACAAGCTGAAAAATGAAGAGAAAATACCTGAAAAGCTTGAAAATGGAGAAAAAGGGATAATAAGTTGAGAATGATTAAGTTGGTAAGGTGACAGTGTTGAAAAGTGTGGTTCAAGGTTGGGCCTTAGTCATTCATTGTCCAAAATGTTGTACTAAAGCCCCATGAGCCTATGTTGCAAGCCTATAAAGTCCTAAAGTGATCCTAATACAATCGGCCAACAATTCGGGTTATGAGTACATGAGAAAGCCTATGGTATTGGTTATAATGCGTGAATCTCGTTTGTGAGAGTTAGTATGCTTGCACAGTCCTACGAGAAACTTTTGAAAGCATATTGAGTGTTTAAAAGGGACTTCTTTTTTCTGTGAGGGTATTTGCATTGCATGGTTAGCATTTGACTTGCTTAGTGAACGTGAATTGTTGATACTCTTAACTTGTCATAGTTAGATTGCCAAATGATTAAATGTGTTGTGGTTTGCTTATTAGCTACATGATTATATTTTGAAAAAGCTAATATGGGTACTTAAGCTGAATTTGAGTTTGCTATATGTCAGTGGGTTGATTGCTATATATTGCTTTATTATCTATCTAGATTAAGTCATTGCTTCAGGATAAGCAACAATTCTAGGTTGAGGTTGTTGATGTGCTGTCACAATACAACACATTTGATGCTAAAAACATAGGATTTTGTATGTTCTCAATGCAACTTTCTACGGTGTTTATGTGTTTTTTTATTTGTTTTTGCGAAAAATGCAAGTTGACTAGATTTTGGGAAAAGTTACAGATTTTGTTTATTTTGAATAACCACGGACTCCACTACGAGTCATACCCTAAGCTATGAGTCATAGATGAGCCTCATATCAATTAACAGTGTTCAAAATAAAATCTGTAAATTTAATGCTCAGCCATACGAGCTCAAGGTACGAGTCGTAGTCCCTTCTACGACTCATAAGGGAAGCCTCATAGCAATTAACAATGTTGATTAAAATTGAACCAAAAAATTCAAGTGTCGACTACGAGAAGGCATTATGAGTCATAGACTAGACTATGACTTGTAAAGGTGGATAGTAGTAGTGAAGTCGGAAAAATGCCAAGTGCTGACCACTAAAGTCCGATTACGACTCATAGGGCACCTACAAGTCATAATTGCATGTCGTAACAGCTGCCACCAGATTCTCTAATTCTTTTAAGGACCTTTTTGTAAATACTATAAATAGTATATTTTAGGGTTTTAGAAGCAGTTTTTCAGCTTTTGATTATCATTTCATATTGTTCAAGATTGTAGAGAGTCTTTAGAGAGTAGATTTTAGGGTTTTACTTTGAGACTCTAACTTGGGGATTTAGATTCATTTGTGGATTAATCTCATCACTCAAGCTTATGATTCTAATTGCAAAAAAGGTTTCATTGTTCTTCAATTTGATTGCATAAGAAATCTTCCATATCTTCTTATTTTAGCACTAATTTGCATGCCCAAGCCATGAGTAGCTAAACCCACAACTTGGGGTTATGGGAACTATGAGTAGCTAACTTAGGAAACCCAGATTGTTTGCACTTTTTGAGTTGGGTCTTTCCATGTATTGTCCATTTCCCTTCATTTTACTTGTTGTTTGATGGTGGCCAATATTTAACCTCATCTAGTGTCATAATCAAGATCAAGGTAGTGATGAATAGGAAAAGAAAATAGGTTATAAAATTTGATTGATATGTTCTTGTCTAAACAACCAAACTCGGCCAAGGAGAGGTTGATTGGGACAATGGGTAATAGTTAGTATGGCACACTATGGTAGCCGACCTAGCGCCATAGTGAATTTCGACCTTCATCTTTGCCTAAGGGTTGGAAGAACTTAAGTTACCATCCTGCATGTAATAATTCAATTTAGGTTATGTTATTTGGGGTATTTGAGTTAGTGAATCATGGGGAACACATTTTCCCAAGTTGCTCTCTAATTTGATTGTCTCTCCATTTTGATAGTTTTTTTTAATTTTCCATTGATTATTGCAAAATCCCCCTTCCTTGAGAATTGAGTTGTTCGATATTTGTATTGATTATTGGTGAATCAAAGTTGCAAAGCCTCATATTCCTTGAGATTCGACCCTAACCTTGGTTAGGTTTTTTTCAATTGATGATCATTTTATCCTCAAAGTGAGAGGTACTGTTTGAGCGACATCAATGACTTCATGAACCACTTGACACTTAGAAACTTTTTCAACTTTCTGGGGTTCACATCCACGAGCTTGGTCTACGACGTGTAGTCTAAACCGCAGGTTGTTGACTTGGCTTCATGGACTAACCATGGGCATTCTCAGTCCAACTTTTCTACACTTTCTATGATCCAAACTTAAGGGTTGTTACAATACCAATATCATCTAAGAAAAAAGTCATGAAAACCCTAATTTTATCATACTTGAAATTGATGAAAAATAGTGAGAAATTAGGTTGAGCCCCATAGGTGAAAGGTACCCATAGATGAAGACCCACATACATCAATGGTCATTGAAGGATTAAAGGTGAACTTGACTTGGATATGAGAGTTCTTCAATAAATCCTTATCTTGAGCTTTATAAGACACTTAAGAGTGGATATTAATGATAGGGTTATGAATTTGGTAGAGTAAGAGTGCATGGAGAACATAGGATAGCTAAAAAAGCATGGGAGGGATAAAAACATCCATAAAGGTGATTAAAACATTAAATTATGGATAGGAAAAAAACCAAAAGCCCTCACTTAAACTCCCAAAGTTAAATACACGACACCCTTCAAGAAACCCTCCATGAGCCATGAAGGGCACCACGACCCATGGTGTGGCTCGTGGAGTATACTGGACATGAAGGCTATGAGGTGCTCCCACCACCCACCACTCCACAGGGCATGGTAAGCACCATGAGCCATAGAGTGTCTCATGGTGTGTACCTTGCACAAGGCAAGCACCAAACAAGCTAAGGGGCCCTTCCACGAGCCTTCACGGATAGTAGTGTGGACCAGGGTCCATGACAGGTGTCTTTGTAGCAACCATAGGCCAAAATAACCATAAAATCTATTTTCAATCTGTGGTTTCACCTTTTGAAGCACAAGACCTTATAGCACCGCCTCCTAGAACTTTGGGATATTGCCCTATGAATATTTGAGGATAAGTGTTTGTTGGACCTTAACCAATGTAAATATTTCCACCTTAGGCCTTTCCACTATCACCACTCCCAGACCTTTGGTTGGGGAAGTCACCGTCATCAACTCGGGCCATCTTTAATTTCCTAGACCTCTCTCTCATCTTCCTATCCTTTATTTGTTTCGCATAGGTCATAAGTCTAGAAATGTCCATCTCCTACCATGGACTACTCCACGAGGCATGGTAAGCACCATGAGCCACTGAGGGTCTCATGGTGTGTACCTTGCACAAGGCAAGCACCAAATAAGCAAAGGGTCCCTTCCACAAGCCTTCACGGATAGTGGTGTGGACTACTATACATGAAGGGTGTCTTGGTGGGAACCATAGGCCAAAATCACCATGAAATATGTTCTTGTGCCTTGGTTCCATCTTTTGAAGCACAGGACCTTATAGGACCACCTCCTAGAACCTTGGGATATTACCTTTTATCGTTGTTGAATCTTTGGGGATGAGTGTTGGTTGAAACTTGACCAATGTAACTTTTTCCACCTTAGGCCTTTCCACTACCACCACTCCTAGACCTTTGGTTGGAGAAGTTACCACGATTAACTCGATCCATCTTAATTCCATAGACCTCTCCTCATATTCCGTCCTTATTTGTTTTGCATAGGTCATAAGTCTATAGATGTCCATCTCCTTGACTAGCATATCTATTTTGTACACCTTAGACACCAGGCTTGAGATGCTAGAGATAAACTTGCTCATTCTTGCCTTTGTATTGATGACCATGAAATATGCATATCTAGATAACTTGGTGAATTTGAGGTTATACTCCTGAAATGCCCCAAAAATATACTTTAGAAATGTCAATAATCATAACTTTCATATATCTCAAAATTCGTGTTTGATATCAAAAATCCAACTTCATATTCTTGATCAGGGAGCAAAATTAAGTAGGAAATGAATATAACCCAAATTTGAGAGGACCCATAGCAAAAAATAATTTTTGCTAATTTACGATTTCCAGTGGCCATCCATACCCTACGCGCAACGAGCCTAGGGCACAGATTAGTGTTAGAGGGTAGTTTGCACCTGGTCCACATCGTGCCAAGGACGCAAAATAGTGTATTATTTTCCTTTATTTTTCTATCTCAGCCAAGGCCATTGTGCATGCATTCATGTTTATGTTGACAAGTTCATGGTGTTATTTGATATTCAAGTTGAGAATTTTTTGAAAATGATGTTTAAATGCATTTGTTGCATTCATGTTGGACTGAAATATTCACAATTACTTCTTTTTTATACATTTCTTTTACAATTGGGGATGAATGTTCCCAAGGGAGAGATATTGAAACACCCCAAAAATGTGCTTCAAAAATGCCCATAATTGTAAGTTTTATACATCTCAAAATCTGTGCGTGATATCAAAATATGACATCATATCCATGATCATAGGGAAAAATGAGTGCAAAATGGGTATAACCTGATTTTAGAGGACCCATAGTGAAAAATAATTTTCACAAAACTTTGAATTACAGTAGCCATTCGCGCACTAGTCGCGATGCAAGGGCACAAATCATGTTGGAATACCTTTCGCGATGGATCCACATCGCGCCAGTGATGCAAACCAGTACAATTTTTCCCTGACTTTGTATTTCAGCCCTAGGGCCTTGGAGTCATAGCCCCAAGCCCACATATTCGTGAAAATACCTATACTTAGTTATTTTTTCAACTCTATATCACAGAAGACTCTCTCAAAACCCTCTCCACGACTTAACCAAATATTTCATATAAATTTAAGTGTCCCAAGCTTAATTTCAGATCTCAAGGACTGTATTCAAGCTTCAAATCTCCTACAAGTCTACATTAAGAAAACCTAAATTTAAGGTATGTGAGTTTTATCTATTGTGTTCTTTCACCCATGGAACTGAATCTCCCTTTTTATGAAAATTGCATATTTTCAAGTTGCATGTTTTATAGGTATCTTTTATTATGGATTTTGATTACAAATTATGTTGGGTTTTATGAAATGTTGATTGAATATACATGTTTGTTAATTTCAAGCTTATACTATGAATTGGTTTTGTCATATTTTGGGGTACGAAACTATGATCTATTATGAGACTTGATGATGGATGTCAAGGTATCTTAAATGATGTTTTTACTATGTGTTGGTGGGTTGATTTACATTGAGTTTTCTCATATTATTTCACTCTTGAATTGCATGATTTTGAACTAGCATTACACACCCACAAAGTGTTTGATAAAATGTCTTGATAAGTATTCTCAAGTGATTGATGGTCTATTACATGGATTATAAGGCAAGTGACTTTATGATGATTAAGTGATTGGATTGTATGTATGATTTGAATTCTTGAAGAGTATCTATAGTGTTGCAAGTTGACCGCACCTTGTTAGGGGGTGACATGCCCAATCACCTCGTTGATGGGGTGATATGCCTCAACCACCTTGTTGAGGGGTGATATACCCATATTGCTGTGTTGAGGGGTAAATACCTCAACCACCTTGTTGGGGGGTGACATGCCCATACTACCATATTAAGGGGTAGATAGCTTAACCATCTTCTTAGGGGGTGACATGGCCATACTACCACGTTGAGGGGTATATACCTCAACTACCTTTTCTGGGGTGACTGCCGTACCACCATTTTGAGAGGTGGATACCTCAATCACCTTCCAAAGGAGTGATATGCCTTGTATTCCAAATAGTAGTTGCTTGGTCTATGATTATTATTTCTTCCTGCATATGTAATCTATATTTGCAAGTTACATGATTTACAAACATGTTTTACCTCAAGCATTGATCATGCATGAGATATTGATATTATACTAATCCATTGCTTATGATTATCCATTTTGAATATGTTTTCTATGTCTTTTTGCATTGCATCTTACATACTTAGTACATTCAAATGTGCTAACATATACTCTATGCATACATGATATTACCATGTAGAAACCAGAGCATCTCTCGATCATCCTCCACATGGCTAATTTTGGCACTTCAAAAGATAAGCTTTTGTAAGTCCTCAAGTCTGTAGATACTAGCTATGCTACTCTTACTATTTGATGTCCTTTTATGTTGAACATTTGATACTATGAGGGTGAGCTTGGAAACTGTTAGAGGTGTTGTTGGAACAATTGATGTTATTATGCTTTGATCTTGACTCTTGAGTATTTTATGATTATTAAAGGCTTTTCTTAGTCCCTTTCCCCTTATTCTCTTGTTATTGTTATTTTTCTTCCTCGACCAAGGATGTGTGATTGATATGTTAAGAGGCTTATTTGGGGTTCCTTCGGGTTTCTTATTCGCCTGTCATGTCCAAGCCTTAGGCTTGGGCGTGACATAAGTAGACCTCTATTTTGTACGCTAATTTAGATAAGCTGATATGTTTCCAAACTGAGTTTCTAGGTGCTTAATAGACGTTGAATTTGATGTCACTATTTGACTCAAATGTGAAAAGTCAAACTTTATCTCCTTCACGACCTTATTAGAGGCTTCCACCTTGCTCAATATTCTGGTGAGCATATCTTCAGTATAAAGATTTGCTTGATTCACCACAAGGTCAACACCATTCACCCTATTAGGAGGTGGAACATACCTATCCCCCATCCCATCACGGTTTATCCAACCCCTAACATGAGGTTGGTCAAGCCATACACGATCCCCCATCTGGTATTGTTATTCTGACCTTGATTCCTGGGTGGACTTGGAAGAGACATTCGAGAACCCACCATTTGGTTTCAATATAATGTACCTCCTCACTATAACCACCTTCAAATGGTGCACCATCAAACATAACATCACTAGCAGCTCCCATGACATACGTTTGCGATTTTCTCCCATGACATGATTAGTCAAGAGAACAAGCTGAGTTAGTATTTTAGCCATGTTCTTACCCCTCTCTTGATCCTTAGATGGACCCCCTATGCCCTGAGGTACCATGTCATCTCTTATGTACCATGCTCGGTTAATTTTTCTCATGCCATATAGGATGTCATAAGCTTCAATGAATGTTTGTGTCATTAGTCCTCCTCTCGCTAGCTGGTAAGCTACCACTTTTTGACTATAACAAGGCTTATAAAGAAATATAATAAAAGCATATGGTCCGAAACTCCATGAATAGGGCATTGAAGTAAGTGTTTTTTAAATCGAAGCAATGTTTCATGCAATGGCTTGCCTTCAATCTGCTTGAAGTTCTTAATACTTCATCTCAACTTTATCATCATCGAGGGGGTTACAACTCCTCCCATGAAGTAATAGAATCACGAGGTAGTTCCGATAGCCACCTCACTGCCTCTTCGGTGATATAAAATGGAAATAGTGTCAGTCAAATGGCTTCTTGGCTCACTCCCCTGAAATTGAATGGGAGACACACATCAACAAAGTTCTATAGATGTTCATGAGGATCCTAATGGCAAAGTCCTCGAAACAATCCCTTTTTCAGGAGGAGTTGCAAAATAATGCTTGTTACATAAAAATTAACTCCTTCGGCCAAGAGGGTAGTCAAATAACACTTGTTCTTCCCACTTGGTCCCAATTAACACCTTGCATATCATTCGCATCTCCAACATTCTCATCGTGGACACTCCCATCGTCCTCCATCTTAACGCTTATTTTTCAACAGTAAAAACAACTAAAATAATACGAACAAAGATCAACAAACACTTCAGTTATAAACTTGTCGATTCCCTGGTAATGATACTATTTTTTATGTCGCTCAACCCAGCTACTCAAAGAAAGCAGGGTGGTCATCATCATAACGATAACCTAACTAAGAGGTTGGGGTCGAATCCCATAGGGAATTGTAGTTCAAGATAGAAGTGGTTAGTTAGACTAAGTGATTGTGTCACAACCCAATCCTAGGACCTAGACGTGACCAGTGAATGGGGAACCTAAAGGAAACCCAAACAAGTCTCATAGCATATCATTACACATCCTTAGTCACAGAAGCAATATAAACCATCATAAGAAACATGAACAAGGGGAAATGGGACTAAGAGAGAAAGAGAGAGTTTAATACTTAAATAGCATAGATGAGTCTAAGCTCAAACATAATAGATAACTTGCCCAACAACACCTCTAAACATAGATACAAATCAACAAAGCTCACCCTCCTAGTCAAAATAGCAATAAAAAAGAAAGAATCAATACATAATATAAGAAACATAGTCCGACATCCCAGGAATAGAGGACTCACCAATAAACTTGAGTGAAGCCGTACTAGCAACATGGATGGAGATGCTCAAGTGGCACTCCAGTTCCTACATGGTAACATCATGTAGGCATAGAGTATGCGTTAGTGCATTTGAATGTACTAAGTATGTGGGATGTTATGCAAAAAGAGATGAGCTTCATAATCAACAAGCATAACAATAGACAATATCGCATGTATGGACAATGCTTGTAGTAAAACATGGTTGAAAATATCCATTCTTTCATAGCTTACTTAAACCATTAAGCTAACATAATTAGATTATCCAATTACCTTATACTAGAGGGTGATAGATATAGCATGAGTTCATAACCCTAAATCATACACGAGAGTAAGGAGTACATCATAGTTCATAACCTCATACAGAGTAACATAACCTCATAGGGTGTAGCATAACCTCACAAAGAGTAACATAACCTCATAGGGAGTAGCATAACTTTACTAAGAGTAATATAATCTCATAGGGAGTAGCAATGACCTCATAAAGAGTAACATAACCTTATAGGAAGTAGCGTAACCTCATAAAGAGTAACATAACCTAATAGGAAGTAGCATAACCTCATAGGGTGACATCATAAAGAATAACAGAACCTCATAAGGAGTAGCATAACCTCATAAAGAGTAACATAACTTCATAGGGAGTAGCATAACCTCATAGGGAGTAGCATAACCTTATAAGGAGTAGCATAACCTCATAATAAGTATATTGTATACATACATGAGGGTAAGGTATACAACATAGCTCATAACCCCTACATGTAGGAATTGGCCTTGCACTAGAGGGTAAAACATGTAACATAGTTCATAACCCCTCCTAGTGGGCTTTCACAATTGAGAAGAGCATACACCTTAACTTAAGAATCAAACAAGTCATTAACAATTCACAAAAACATAAAAACATGAGAGCCCAACAATTCCCTTGCAATACGAGAGGTGCTTTACATGATTCAAACACATATATTCATTCGTTTCATTCTTATATACATATCTTCCCTTCTTATCATCATTGAGTCATCACATACATACATCATTTCATCATCATTTCATCATTATATAATCATAATAACATAATTCAACTCATAAAATATGCGTTCAACCCACAATTCCTCAAGAAACCCTAGTCGTACATTTTATCAAACACTTGGCGGGTGTGTAATGTGGGTAAAAGACCATGCAATTTAAAGATAAAATTATGCAAGAAAAACCATTGTAAAACTATAAATCAACACCTTGAAACACCCTCAAAACATACACATCAAAACCGCTCATCAAATCCAACAATAGATCCAAGATTTAGAGCTCAAAATATGCTAAGACAATCATACTTTCATCAACTAAAATCACTTTGCAGTAAATTTCTCAATATAGAAGACCTACATATAAAATCAACTTTACATCATGTAATATTACTAAAAAGGAGGTTTAGACACCATGGGTGGAAGGACCTAATTGTTCAACACCACATACCTTAGCTTTTAGAGAAACCTTGAAAAAGCTCTAATGAGGACTTGAAGCTTGAGTGAAATCCTTAAGATTGGTCTTGAGTTTTCGGACTGGAATTTGGGAGTAAATATTTGGCTAAGTGTTTTGGTGAGTATTGGGGAATATTTAGGATGATATGAGGGTGATATAAGGCTAAGTATATATATTTTCAAGTGTGGGAACCCTTAGGCCCAAGACTTAAAAGTCTTGGACCGAAGTCAAGAGAAAATAGGACCAAAATGGACTACTCGCTAGAATTGCATTTTCTGCACAAACAAGTTCCATGAAAATGAGCATACCTCCATCCAAACTCAAAATGAGGTGAAACCAAGTTATTTGGAAAGCTAATTCAAAGATCTTTAATTTGATAAGTCGTGGGCCACCTAGTTCTTTGTATACTAAGAGATATGCCTCTTCAAAGTTGACCATCCAAAATTGCGTTTTTGCAAATTTTAAATTTTGATACGATTGCTCTAAAATTTTGGTTAGACCTATTTTCCACTCAATTTGACTCCATAAACAAGAATAAGAAGTTGAATTTTCAAAATAATGAATAGATTTTTAGATATACAAAAATTACAATTCTTGGCACTTTCGAGGCACATTTTCAGGCACTTTTTGGGGTCATTACAGATTGTAGGATCTGGGGGTTTGCAATAATTGAAAGCAAGAATCAAAATATGAACCCCCAATAGGGGGTTTTAGCCACACATGCTAGAAATTAAAGTTTTGATACCAAAAATAGTAGTTGCAATCATGGGTAGAAAATAGTTAATTATCGCTAGTCAATATATTCCAATTTTGCTTTCGCAAAGCTTGAAAACCCTGTCACCCCTTATACTGTAAGGAAGGAAAGTTCTATGTGCTACCCCCTATGTAAAACATGAAGAATGTTCTGTTCTAATATGATATGTATGATGATGTTCGCGCTCCAATAAGAAAACGGTCGCTGTCAGCAATTAATCTAACCGAAGGTTAGGGTCGAATCCACAGGGAATATAGGGTTTGACTACAAGATTTTACTATCAAAAATTTCAAGTATCGATAACTAAAATCTCTAAATGAGGGGGGGGGTTGTGATTTAAGAATAAAAATAAAAATAAACACTGTACTACGACGCGAGAAAATACTCAATTTTAGGGATAACTTGGGAATTGTGTTACCCATGGTTCAATGACTCGATTACCCTAGACAACATGTGTAACACTCCACACCTTACAATACTAGTACAATTCAAATGAAACATGACATGGTCTGGTCAAATTAGCGCTAATTTTCAAAAGTACTTGAATCTTGTGTTAATGGGCTACATGTGCGTCTAACGGTTAAGAGGGTCGAGTGTATGCATGTTTTGTGTTGAATTGAGTAGATTATGGCCTTAAAATGAAGTGAGAGAATAAAGGTTCTTGTATGACTTAGGAAGCAAGTAGGTGAGTCACCTACTTGCTTAGCTTAAATTTGTTAGTTAAACGGAGACGAGGCTCGACGT
>JAOTQJ010000099.1:8381987-8400579 GCA_025642045.1 Solanum sejunctum | reverse complement strand
CAAAAGCCAGGAGGTTATATGCAGTGTATAGAGCTTCCAACATGGAAGTGGGATATGATCAATATGGATTTTGTTACCGGGTTGCCTTACTCATTTCAGAAGTTTGACTCCATATGGTTAATAATTGACAGACTCACAAAGTCAGCACACTTCTTGCCAGTCAGGAGTGATTATACGGCTGGAGAGTATGCTAAGCTATACCTTAAGGAGATAGTTAGGCTACATGGAGTCCCAATCTCCACTATATCTGACCGAGCAGCTCAATTCACTGCAAAATTTTGGAAGTCTTTCCAAAGGAGTTTAGGGACACAAGTGAATTTGAGTACAACATTCCACCCTCAAACAGATAGTCAAGCAGAATGAACCATTCAAATACTTGATGATATACTGCGAGCTTGTGCATTATATTTTAAAGGTAGTTGGGTGGACAATTTGCCACTTATTGAATTTGTCTATAATAATAGCTACCACTCGAGTATTAAGATGACACCTTATGAAGATTTGTATGGAAGGAAATGTACGTCACCTATTGGATGGTTTGAAGTGGGTAAAACCACATTACTTGGGCTAGATCTAGTACAGCAAGCCATGGAAAAAGTTAAGGTAATACAACAGTAGCTAAAAATAGCCCAAAGTTATCACAAATCATATACGGATGCTAGAAGAAGAGGACTGGAATTCTTAGTAGGGGATTGGGTATTTTTAAATGTGTCTCCAATGAAAGGGGTTATGAGATTTGGTAAGAAAGGAAAACTGAGCCCACGTTACATAGGGCCATATAAAACACTAAGAGGTCCGGGCAGGTTGCATATGAGCTAGAGCTACCTAGGAGCTTTCAATGGTTCATCCAGTTTTTCATATCTCAATGCTTCGAAAATGCATAAGTGACCCATCCCGTGTTACTCATATTGAAGAAGTGTAGGTTATAGAAGATCTCACATATAAAGAGGTACATATTGCTATTCTAGATCGTCAAGTTAAGAAGCTAAGGAATAAAGAAATAGCCTCATTGAAAGTACTTTGGAGAAACCAGGAAGAAGAAATAACAAGGGAGGCTGAGGACGCGACAAAATTAAAATACCCTTACTTATTTGAAGCTAAAGAAGAAGTACAACATGCAAAATTGGGAAACTAATAGGTACGTATAATTGAATACTTAGTGTGTTGTCAAAAGTTTATGAAGCTAAAAGTTTAAACTTGGCTAAGCTATCCAATTGTGCTAACATTCGAGGAAAAATATTCCTAAGGGGGGAGTATGTAACACTCCACGTCTTACAATACTAGTACTATTCAAATGAAACATGATATGGTTTGATCAAATCAACGCCCATTTTTAAAAATGCTTGAATTTCAAATTTAGAGGGCGATATATATGTCTAATGCTGAAAAGGATCGAGTGTAAATAAGTTTTAAGTCAAATTCAGGGGATCACTACCCTAAACAAATTGAGATAATTAAGGTGCTTGTAGAACTTAGGAAGCTAGCAGGTGAGTCACCTACTTGCTTAGCTTAAATTTGCTAGCTAAACGGAGACGAGGCCCGACGTCGAATTTGTCCAAGTTTGATTATGAATAAAGTCCATGTTAAGAATATAACTTTAGGCCATGTTTTGTCATCATAAAAGGACAATACTTACATTCCAAGATGAATAATAAAAGGTCCCAAGTACATCACAACCCACTTGACTAATTTGGCCCAAACTAAGTGAAGAGGAATTAGGAAAATGGGCAGCCAAGGCCCATCACCTTTAAGACCTATTAGCCCAAGTGTGAGGGCCAAGCTGCTGCATCACAAGCTTATTACTATATGGTAATAGGTGCTCAAAACCTCAAGAGAAAGTCGGCCAAAGAGAGTCTTTAAAAGGACTCAAAAACAGCCCCTTAAGTCATTTCACTTTGGAACAAATTTTCAGCTTCCTAAAGACTCTTCTTTTTCTCATTACTTCACTTCACAAGGCAGCCAATACAACTCTCTAGGATTCTTGAAGGAAACATAAATCTTTAAGGTTAAGGATACAAGAAATATCCATGCATTTGTTATACTTATCCCATGATAAATAAGAAATATATGCTAGTTATGCTTGCTGAAATTGTTGGACAGCATGTGTTCCAAAAGTTGTTGTATATTTTTTTTGCTTATTTGGAAGATTTTCTCTTCTTGGGTGAATTGATTATGAAGGAAGGCTATTGTTATTAATGATTATTGGTTCTATAATGATTCATAAAGTCTAATGCACCGTTTTTACACTCCACAAAAGTGAGTTCTTATAGGATATCACAATTGTGTTCTTAGTACAAACTTGTGGGCTAATGGATTAAAGGCTATTGTCTTATGTCCTTAATGGCTTATTTGGTACTGTTATAAGACTATTTTAAATCTATTTTTATGTATAGATGTGTTGAGGACAATTTGGATAAAGTTGAAACAGGTTTAGGATTGTCGACGTCGAAATATAGCAAAGGGATATAATGTTGTGCTGCTTGTTTTTATGTTGTGTAGAATTATTATGTGTTGTGCTTTGTGGGCTGTTGTAAAACTATTGTGTCACTAAGATAGTCTGCACATGATATGTATATGAGCATGTGTATTTGAAAATACAATGAGAGGAGAAAAGGTTGAAAGAATATGCTAGAGTTTACAATTATATGCTTGCTGCCCGTATGTTTGTTTATAAGATTGGGCTGCCAAGATGAATCTATTGGCTACTAATGCTAGTTTTTTCACTTACTATGTTATAGATAAATATTTGGAGGAAGGTAAGGTTATGTCGAGGTAATAGCGAGATCGTACAGCGAGGTATGTAAGGCTACTTGAGTTCATATTATTTGGCATCAAACATAGATCCCTCCTTGGCACATAAAGGCACTTGCCAACTCCATCAGAATCATTAACCATGTCTCCATTCTTTCACATATTCAGATGCTCCCATACATAGTCACCTTCAAATCTGTATACATACGTGGATACCAAGTTACATGGGTTCTTATTGCTAAATAAAGTTCACGAGTCATTTTCATCTCATACGTATTTCATTATTTATGTAACACACTCTTTTCATTGTCATCTTGTCTTGTATGATTATCTACATATCATATGATACATCTATAGTCCTATAGCTCCAATATTGTGGCCACCAAAAAAATCATCTCAAAGATAATTGAAAGGTAAAGCATATTTTTTATTGATGGGTGGCAACACAAGGGGTAGAAGAATCACCTATCTAGGATCAATACTATCATGGGGGGTAGCCTAAGGGGTTAAAGGAAAAGCCTAGCCAAGCCCAATCCTGATATAGATTTACCACTGATCAGCTGGTCATTTGTATTACTTATTATGCACAAATTATACAGTAAAGGTAAGGTAATAAAAAGAACATAAAGTGCATGATCCCGTAGTATAACTAAGGGTGGTCTCTTATTCTATACCAGTGCGTAGTTTCATTTGTGTTATTACTTCATATACAATATTTTTTGCCTTACATATTCAGTACATTATCTTGTACTGACGTCCCTTATGGGGGACCTGCATTTCATTCTGCAAGTACAGGTGCTAGTAGATCTCCCTAGTAGGAGTATATGATATCCAACTGTTGTTACAAAGCTCCAGGTTGCTTTGGAGCTTTATATGTCTAGATCTTATATCATTTTTGTA
Source organism: Solanum sejunctum (assembly GCA_025642045.1). Classification (NCBI taxonomy): domain Eukaryota; kingdom Viridiplantae; phylum Streptophyta; class Magnoliopsida; order Solanales; family Solanaceae; genus Solanum; species Solanum sejunctum. The sequence continues at coordinate 8,396,928 of JAOTQJ010000099.1, read as the reverse complement.
TTGTATAGTTAACCAAGATGGGGCCTAACCGACCCTTATTAGATACTTTTCCTTATCTAGAGGCTTTGTAGACTATGTGAATTAAAGCGTGGTCATGTCTTGTACTCTAGACACCGTGGCCCTAACGACCTAGCCATATGCATTTCCAATTGGCTTGTTATTACTGTTTACTTTCTTAAAGGTATGTTAATTGTATAAATCTCTTATAATATGTATAGAAAGTGCATAGATACAGGTTGGTTCTCCCGGGCCTTATTGGCAATGAGTGCCAGTCCTCCTTAATGGGATTTTGGGCGGGACACCTATCTCTTATTGCATTGCATCCTACATACTTAGTACATTTAAACGTACTAACGCATACCCTTGCCTACATGATATCACCATGTAGGAACCAATTCCCAAGTTAACGATCCTCCTCTACGAAGTTAGTTTAGTACTACCGAAGCTAGTTGTTGGGTCCTCCACTTCGGGGATAGTTTATGTTTCTCTTATTATGTATTAAGATCACTCTTCTTTACCTCCTATTTTGACTATATGGGTGGGCCTGATTGCTTTGTCTTAGCCTCCGCTCTTATCTAAGTATTAGAGTTATTTGTTGAACATATTATATATCTATGATATATTCTTTGACTCTTTGTCTCTTGGTTATGATGTTATGCAAGCTTTACCTTAGCCCTTTTGCCCCTATTCTTACTTTTTGTGTCTTTTATATGCTTCCGGTACCAATGATATGTAATGATACGTTAAGGAGGCTTGTTTAGGTTTCTTTCTGGTTCGCCATTCACTGTGTCATGTCTAGGCCTTAGGCTTGGGTCATTACAAACTTGGTATCAGAGGACTAGGTTGATAGATACTTGGAGTCGAACACACCGCATCAATTAGACTCCTATTCATGGATGTGAAGTGCTCCATCACTATGAATAGGAGGCTATGAGATGTTTTAGGAAATGTTTCCCTTCTTCATGTCCTAAGTCATGCTATAGAGTTATGGTAAGTTCCCCCCCTAAAAATGGTTCTTTTCTATGCTAGATCATGCCGAACACTTGAAGAAGAAGGGACCAAACTCTCAATGAGAAATCTACTAATGGTGAGCTCCGGGATGCTCTCATTTTGCTTGCCCAAGTTGTTGCCAACCAAGAGGCCCAAGCCCCTTATGCTACTACCCCAAGAGCTAGGGTAAGGGACTTCATGAGGATGAATCCTCCGGTGTTCTATAGGTCAAAGGGGGATAAAGATCTACAAAATTTCATCGATGAGGTCTACAAGATCTTGAATATTCTGAGTGTTGGGTCGAATGAAAAGGCTAAGTTGGCGGTGTACCAACTTAAAGGGGTAGCCCAAGTATGGTATGACCAATGGAAGAGGGATAAGGGAAATGGCACTGTGGTGCTTTTGGAGGAGTTAAATTGGCTTTCCTTAATAGTTCTTCCCTCTTGAGTTTAGGGAGGCTAAACTGGTGGAGTTTATGAACTTGAAATAAGGTTCCATGAGTGTGTGGGAGATACCCTCAAATCCAACCAACTTTCAAAGTATTCTTCTCATTTGGTGGCTGATCCTAGATCTTGGATGAATAAGTTCATGATGGGGGTCTTCGACTTAGTGAATGAAGAATGTTGGTCCTATGCTAATTAGTGACATGAAATTGTCTTAATTTATGACCTCTACCGAGCAAATAGACAAGGAGAAATTGAGGAAGTGAAGGGGGCATGAGGCCAAGAGAACCTGATTTGAGGGCAAATTCCTAAAGGGTGTTAGATTTTGTCAGGGCCAAGGGTCTTCTCATGCTACTAATAGGAGGTTTTCCAATGACTTCCCTAGGCCTCAAGGTATTGGTAGTGTGGTTTCTATTTATGTGAGCCCTAAATGTGGAAGGAGTCATGGAGGTCTATGTTTGAAAGGTTCTAATGCATGCTTTGAATGTGGGAAACTTGGTCATAAAAAGATAGATTGTCCAAGAAAATGTGGCAAGGGTCGGGGTGAAAATGCGGTCCCATTGGGTAGGTGTGGTCCTCAAGGTTGTGCTCCAAGGCATAATCAATTTTGTGATGTACATGGGAGGCAAGGGGTTGTTGAGGTTCTTGATGTTATTACCGGTATGTTGAAAATCTTTGATTTTGATGTGTATACATTAATTGATCTAGGTGCCACTCTTTATTTTGTTAGCTCCTTTGTTGTCCAAAAGTTCTATGTTGAGCCCAAGTTATTGCATGAGTCATATGAAGTGTCTACTCTATTGGTGCCTTTATTGTTGTTATGAAAGTTTATAGAAGTTATCCTATTTGCGTTTTGCATAAGTTGTTGCCTTGTGATCTTGTTAAATTAGACATGGTTGATTTTGATGTCATTCTTGGGATGGATTGGTTGCATGCCTACTATGCTTCTATTGATTGTAGAACTCATAGGGTCAAATTTCAGTTCCAAATGAACCCATCCTTAAGTGGGAAAGTCAAGATGTGGTGGTCAAAGGTAGGTTCATCTCTTGCATTAAAGCTCGTAAGTTGATCTCTTATGGGTGTCTTTACTATCTTGTGAGGATTAGGGATGTGTAGTTTAAAGTCCTTCCCATAAAGTCAATTTCGATTGTAAATGAGTTTCTTGATATCTTCCCAAATGACCTTCCTGGTGTCCCTCCCAAAGGGAAAATAGATTTTGGCGTACACTACAAGAAAATAGATCTTTAACGAGGGAAAATTTCATCACTAAAAGTATAAATTCGGTCATTATTTGTCAATAACGATCGGTAAAAAATCCGGTCATTAAAGCTCCGTTGTTAAAAGTTTAGCGATTGGATTAAATTCGTTCATTAAAAAGCTTTAACAACGACAAAAATCCGGTTGTTATACCTCTTTTAAGAAACCAAATTTTTTCTTCACTAATTGACATGCTAGTTACTAAAAAAAATATAGGCAAGCCAGGTGCACTTCAGGGGAAATGTTTGACTACAAGGATCTATTGCACGTAGCATTACCTTGCATTTCTGCCAAATGTTGTTACCAAGGTTTGAACTCATGACCTTTTGGTCACATGACAACAATTTTACCAATTACTCCAAGGTTCCCTTCAATTCTAATTATTAAAAGTTTAATTATAACCATAAATTAGATCAACAATAGTGCGTATACACAAACACACATACAAATATGCGCACATATAAAAATATACAAATTGATTGTATTCATATTAAATTTTATAGTAACTGTAAAGAATGATATTGCGTAATATTATAAAAATATAGACATACAAATTGTATGATATTATATTTTTAACTCTTAGCAAAAGAAAAACTAGAAAATATTTTTTTAAATATGAAATGCATTCTTCTTGTGCTTCAAAAATTTCCATTGCTTATATTTATTTACACTTTCTCTGTGAATGAGTTCTTCACACTGCATGATTTGTCACAAGATAGGTATAAAAACTTCAAGTAAGGTTACTAATAATACTCCTAATAACTATTATCTTCATCTTTTTTTAAATGTAAAATCAAAGATTAACTATAATGAAATATAAACTTTGTTTCTATTCTCATAATCAAATAAAAATAAGTTTGGAATTTCTAGTTTTAGATATAAAGTTATTTGTTTTGTATTTTGCACCTTAAGTTATTGACTTTTTGTACATTGATTCATGGATAAAGCCCCCAACTTCTTTTAGTTTCACTTTTTATACTACTAGTATTCATCTAACATAAATAATTCAGTATCATTAAAATATTATGAGATACAAATCAATATATCATCTTAAATTTTAAATAATAAAAAAAATTACAATCTCTTAATTAATTTAGCAATTGATTATATGTCATGTAAAACGTTTTAAATTGTTTGTTTCTAAAATTTTACTTTATACTTTTCTAACTCAAACAAATGATTTTTCTTTGTATACACCTATTAGACAACCAATAATGAGAAAAAAGTCGACACAATATAAATTTTTATTAGAAAAAATATTATTATTGAATAATGATTCTTAACTCTATTGATCGAGGTAATTTGCAAGTTGAGAAACATCTATACTCTTGAGAAAATTACTTACTACCAAATTTATATAACTTTTCTTCTTTAAATTAATCTCATAAGCTCGTAATTATTATTTAATATAATTACTTCTATTTTTAATTTTTTGTTTCATGATAATTTTTGTTTTGACGTACTTCATCTTGCATCTTTAAAAAGGTCAAGTAAATTTGAATAAATTATCTCTCAAAATAAAAACATATATAGAAACTATATTAAGAAAATATTTAAATTAAAAAAAATTGTGCCAAAAAGATTGTAACTAAATATTTTTACAATATTTTAAAATTTTATATAATTGACTATGATAAAATCATGGATAAACTTATTAGAAAATAATACATTTAATATTTTTTTCTTTTTGTTAAGCTTTTATTATTATGAAATAATCAAAATTATAAAAGATGGAGGATTCTTATCAGAATGATGGAATGACTAATAAAATGCCACTTGTGATACTTATAATATGATTTAGTCTGATATCTTTGCACTCATATTAATTAAAATATATTTTTACCACTAACTAATATGTTTAACGACAAAATGTTATGTTTTTAATGATCAAATAGTTCGACTTCTATCGGTCAAAATAAAGTATCAGGCCGGGGCTTTTTTTCTGCCCTCTCATTAATGTTGAATTAAAATTTGTCTTTAGCAACCGAATAAAAATTGGTCATTATAAGTGTATTCACAATAAACGAAAAAAACTTTGGTCGCTAAAATTATATTTATAGCGATTGGAAAAGAATTTGATCGCTATAAGTATATTTATAACGACCAAAAATTTTTTTATTGCTATAAGTGTATTTATAACGACCGAATTTATTTTCATTCGTTAAGAAATGTTCGTTGAAAGTCTTTTTTCTTATAGTGATAGAACTCCTTCTCGATACTCGACCCATTTCTATTCACCCTTACTGTATAGCCTCGACGGAGTTCAATGAGTTAAAGGAATAATTAAATTTTTTTTTGGAGAAGGGATTTATTAGGCCTAGCCAATCAACTTGGGTGCACCGGTGTTGTTTGTAAAGAAGAAGGATGGGTTCCTTAGGATATGTATTGACTATCGAAAACTCAATAGGATTACTATAAAGAACAGTTATCCTCTTCGAAGAATTGATGATTTGTTTGACCAATTGCAAGGGGCTACCTTTTTCTCTAAGATAGATCTTCGGTCTGGGTATCCTCAAGTGAGGGTGAGGGAGTGTGATATTCCCAAGACGGCCTTCCGGACTAGATATGGGTATTATGAATTTGTGGTGATCTCTTTTGGGTTGACCAATGCACCAACCATCTTCATGGACCTAATGAATAGGGTCTGCAAACCTTACCTTGATTCCTTTATTGTGGTCTTCATTAATAATATATTGATCTATTCATATAGTAGGGAGGAGCATATGGGTCATTTGAGGGTTCTGTTTCAAAGATTGAGAGAGGAAAAATTATATGCTAAATAGAAAAGTGTGAATTTCTATTAAAGTAGGTTGCATTCTTGGGTCATGTGGTATCGGGGGATGGTATTAGGTTGGATCCTAAGAAGACCAATGTGATCAGAAATTAGCCTAGACCATTGACCCCATTGGATATAAAGAGTTTCTTGGGCCTCGTGGGTTATTATAGAAGCTTTGTAAATGGGTTCTCCTCGATTGCTTCCCTTATGACAAAATTAACTCAAAAGAAGGTTTTGTTTGTGTGGACTGATGGGTGTGAGAGGAGCTTCCAAATATTAAAAGATCAGCTTGTGTTCGCTCCTACATTGTCACTGCCAGATGGATTTAAGGGATTTGTGGTATATTGTGATGCTTCCTGGGTTGGTTTGGGTTGTGTGTTGATGCAAAATGGTAAGATTATAGCTTATGCTTCTAGACAAGTCAAGGTACATGAAAGGAACTACCCTACCCATGATCCATAGTTAGCTGCTATTGTGTTTACATTAAAGATTTGGCATCACTACTTATATGGGAATCATGTTGATGTATTCACTGATCATAAGAGCCTCCAATATGTCTTCACTCAAAAAGATCTCAACTTGAGGCAAAGAAGATGGTTAGAACTTCTTAAAGACTATGATATGAGTGTGCACTATCATCCAGGTAAGGCAAATGTTATGGCAGATACTTTGAGTAGGGTGTCTATGGGTAACCTAGCTCATGTTGATGGTAGTGATAAGGAAATGCCTAGGGAGGTGTATCAATTGGCTAGATTAGGGGTTAGGTTGGAAGAGGTTAGTGATGTTGTTGTTGTTATTGTTGATAGGTCTAAGTCTTCATTAGTTTATGAGGTGATAGCAAAACAAAATCTTGACTCCTCCCTGCTTGTTGAAGGCCTTGGTTAAAGAGGTCAAAGTAGAGGTTTTCTCCCAAGGGGGAGATAGTGCCCTTAGGTACCAAGTTAGGTTATGTGTGCCTTATGTTGATGGTTTAAGGGAGAAAATCCTTGTTGACGCTCATAATTCTTAGTATTCTATCCACCTTGGTTCCACCAAAATTTATAGAGACTTGAGGGATGTGTATTAGTTGGGAGGTATGAAGAGGGACATTGCCAAATTCGTCTCCAATTGCCATAGTTGCCAACAAGTCAAAGCTGAATATCAGAGGCAGGGTGGCCTAATCCAAGACATACAGATTCCCACTTGGAAGTAGGAGGTGATAAATATGGATTTTGTGGTTAGGTTTCCCAAAAGTAGAAAACATTTTGATTCCATTTGGGTTGTCGTTAATGGGATGACGAAATCGGCTCATTTTCTACCAGTTAAGACCATATAGGGATGAAGAGTATGCAAGGTTGTACATCTATCAGTTAGTGAGGTTACATGGGGTTCCATTGTCTATCATATCAAATCATGGTGCACAATTCACTTCACACTTTTGGAGGTCTTTTGAAATGTGTCTTGGTATAAAAGTTCACCTTGGTATGGCCTTCAACCATCAAACAGATAGACAAGACGAAAGGACAATTCAAACCCTTGAAGATATGCTTAGGGCAAATGTATTGGAGTTGAGGGGAAGTTTGGATGATTATCTTCCTTTGATTGAGTTTGCCTACAATGATAGCTATCACTCTAGCATCCATATGGGTCCTGTTGAGGCTCTTTATGGGAGATATTGTAGATCACAGGTTGGTTGGTTTGAGGTTAGAAAAGTGGCTTTTTTTGAGACTAGATCTGGTTATGGAGGATCTTGAGAAGATTAGGATGATTAGGGAAAAGTTGAAAATAGCCCAAAATCGTCAAAAATCCTATGTCGATATGATAAGAAGAGACCTTGAATTCAAAGTGGGTGATTGGGTCTATTTAAAAGTTTCTCCAATGAAAAGTGTGGTCCATTTTGGTAATAATAGGAAGTTGAGTCCAAGATATGTTGGTCCTTATGAGGTGATAAAGAGGGTTGGCAAGGTAGCTTATGAGTTGAAGTTGCCTAGTGAAATGAATCTGGTTCATCCGGTGTTCCATGTCTCTATGTTGAGAAAATATCTTGGTGATCCTAATGGTATTGTGCCTCTTGATGTTGTGGGTGTTCTTGAAGATAACTTGACTTATGAGGAGGTCCTGGTTCAGATTTTAGATCAACAAGTGAAAAGATTGAGGAACAAGGATATGGCATCCGTTAAGGTCCTTTGGAGGAACCAACAAGTTGAAAGTGCTACATGGGAAGCCGAAACAGACATGCCAAAGTGGTATGCTTATCTTTTCCACTCTACTCAATACTAAGGTACTAATTTTAAGTCCCCTATTTGATTTTGAGTCTTATATTTCAGCCCCTATGTCATTCATATGCATTTATGTTAAGTTAGAAAATTTATGACGATTGAACACTTATGTTGAGATTGTGAAAATGGTGTTTTAAATGTAATATTGTATCCTTGTTGGGTCTGATTTGTTTATGACCACTCTTGTCCTGTACGTCTCTTTTACATTCGGGGATGAATGTTCCCTAGGGGGAGATATTGAAACGACCCCAAAAAGTGCCCAAAAACGTGCCTTGGGATGCCTGAAATTTTAAATTCCATATATCTTAAAATTCATGTGCGATATCAAAAATTTGAATTATATTCTTGTTCAGGGTGTCAAAATTAGGTGGATAAGGGGCTAACCCCGATTTTAGAGCAGCTTTATCAAAGTTCGAAATTCCCAAAATACAAATTCTAGAGAGCAATGCAACCCCCTTCCACAATGAGCCTCTGGCTTGTTTTGTGACTGCTTTTTTTAGTTCGGTACAAGAATTTTAAGTCTTGAGGGTAAGTGTTCCCAAATATGTATTTACCTATACTTAGTCATATTTCACCTCATATCTTCCAAAATATTCCCCAATACTTACTCAAACACTTAGCCATATTTTTCACTCTCAAATTCAAGTATCGAAACCCTCATCCAAAACTAAGGATTTTCTTCAAGCTTCAAGCCTCCATTTTCAATCTTCATCAAGAGCTTCTTCAAAGCTAAGGTATGTGAGTTTCAACCATTGGGTCCTTTCACCCATGGTTCCCTAACCTCCTTTCTACCTAATTTGCATGATTTAAAGTTGATTTTACAATTAGGATTACTAGTATGAATATGTCTATGAACTATGTTAAAGCTATGTAAAGTTGTGACTGTTTTGTTATGTTTTGAGCTATTAATCTTGGATCTATTGTAACATTTGATGAGGGATTCTGATGTACATTTCTTGAGGGTGTTTCAAGGTGTTTATTGATGATTTTACAATGGATTTTCTTGCATGATTTCATCTCTATATTTCATGGTTTCATACTAGCAATACACACCAGTGTTTGATAAAATGTCTGGTTATAGTTTTTTGAGAAATTGAAGTTGCAAAGCATGAAATATGATATTATTGATATTATGATGATGAAAGGAGCTTATGTATATGATATAATCTATATAAAGTATTGCATTAGACCATGCTCGATCCAGGGGACTAAGAGCTCGGATAATCTTGTTGGGGGGTTTGTACCTTGATAACCGAGGTGGGAGTCTGTACTCATCAACCATGTGAGGAGTTTATGTCACACCATTAGGGTGATGGGGTGCGACCATCATCAACCAACCAAGGGGTTTGTAATTTGAAAATCTAGTTTGATCTCTTCTACACATATGATATTCGATATGAGTATGAGTTACTTAAACATTTTTTACTTGAGCACTGGTCATTCATGCCATATTGTTATATGATGTCTATTATCTATTGTTATGCTTTTTGACTATGAGCCTATCTTTTGTTGCATTGAATTCTACAGACTTAGTACATTCAAACATATTAACGCATACATTCAAACATACTAACGCATACTCTTGCCTACATGATATCACTATGTAGGAATCAGTGCTCAGGTTGATCATCCTCCTACACATGGCTTGTTAGGAACTGCTCAAGCTAGTTGGTCAATCCTTCACTTTGGGGATGTTACTCTATGTTTCTTTTTTATATGTATTGAGACACTCTTATTTATTTCCTTATTTGACTATGAGAGTGAGATCAGTTGCTTTGTCTTGCCCCCACGCTCTTATCTAAGTATTAGAGGTGTTTGTTAGATATGTTACATATCTATGATATGAACTTTGACTCTTTGTATCTTGATTATCGCTCTAGGTAGTCTTCAACCTCTCTTGAATGACCTTCACCTTTTCTATAGATTGGTGAACAAGTTTAGGTCTAATAAATTCAGCTTTACCTACTTCAAACCACCCAATGGGTGATCTACATCTCCTCCCATACAAAGCTTCATAGGGAGCCATTTGAATACTTGCATGCTAACTATTATTATATGAAAATTCAATGAGAGGTAAATGATCATCCAAATTACCTTTGAAAGTCAAGGAAATAAGCTCTCAACATATCCTCCAATGTCTAAATAGTACGCTCTACCTGGCCATCTATCTGGGGCTGAATGGTTGTACTAAGATTAACCTTTGAACCCAGTCCTTTTTTAAAAGATCTCTAAAATTGACATATGAGTTGAACTCCTCTATCTGAGATGATAGATAAGGGAACCCTATACAATGTAAAAATGTGATGAATGCACAATCTAACATAATACTCTGCAATGTCAGTCGTCTTAACTGCCAAGAAATGAGCTAATTTAGTCATTCTATCCACAATCACCCATACCAAATCATCCTACTTTTAGGATCTTAACAAAGCTGCAATGAAGTCCTTATTGATCATCTCCCACTTCCATTCATGAATCCCAATGTTTTGAGCAAAATCACATGGTCTTTGGTGCTCAACTTTAACCCGTTGACAATTCGGGCACTTGGAGACAAACTCAGCAATATTCCTCTTTATTCTACTCTACCAATAAATTTATCTCAAGTCATGCTATATTTTTATAAAACCAAGTTGAATAGAATACCACAAACTATGGGTTTCATCAATAATTCTATCTCGAAGATTATCAACATTGGGGACATACAATATACTCTGGTGACTAGAAAAACCATCTCCCCATTTGGAGAAATACATTACCTTTTGTTTATGAACAACTTCCTTTAGCTGAAGTAGGATAGGATCTTGGTCTTGCTTCTCTTTCACTTACCAATAGAGATGATACCGACCCAATTTGAACAATAACTCCACCTTCGTTAGATTCCTGAAACTGAACCTCCAACCAGGCCAGTCTATGCTCCACCTTAGCCAATTTTTTCCTTTCCCTCTTCAATATGGGTAGTACTACCCATTGACAAGCTGTTAAGAGTATCATCAACAACATTAGCTTTACCTAGGTTGTAGAGAATGCTCATGTCATAATTCTTGAGCAACTCCAGCCATCTCCTTTGCCTCATATTGTTCTTTCTGATGGAAGACATATTGAAGGTTGTTATAGTCAGTGAATACGTCCACATATACTCCATGCAAGTAGTAGCAGCAAATTTTGAGAGCAAACACTATAGCAGCTAACTCAAGATCATGGATTGGATAATTCCTCTAATGAATCTTATGTTGTCTTAAATAATAAGCTACACTTTACCCCTCTATATCAAAACACAGCCAAAACCAACTCTAGACGCATAACAATATCACAAGATCTTCTTATCTATCAGACAAAGTCAAAACTAAAGAAGTAGTTAATTTTGTCACAACCCAAGTCTAGGGCCTAGACGTGACCGGTGAATGGGGAACCCGAATGAACCCTAAACAAGCCTCATAGCATATCATCACACATCCTTGGTGGCGAAAGCAAGGTAGTTCATCATAAGAACATAAACAAGGGGAAATTGGGGACTACGGGAGAGCAACTTATATTTTAAATAGATTGAATAACATAAGTGAGTCAAAGCTCAAGCATAATGCATAGTTGTCCAACACCTCTAACATAGAACTTAGCGAGGGCCAAGACAAGCAATTGGGCTCACCCTCAAAGTCAATGTATACCAAAAAGGAAAGATAGTCTTCAATATATAGCATAAGAAGATAGATATTGCCCTTGGACACGAGGACTCACCAACTAGCTTGAATGGAAGCCACTAGCCATGTGAAGGAGGAGGATGACCAAATGGAGCTCCGGTTCCTACATGGTAATATTATATAGGCATAGAGTATGCATTAGTACATTTGAATATACTAAGTATGTAGGATGCAATGCAATAAGAGATAGGGAACATAGTCAAAATGCAATATCATAGGCAAGGGATAGCATAATAACAATATGTCATGTATGAATGAAGCTTTAAAGTAAAAAATTCTTATATAGAACATAGTACAAAAGTAGAAGGAGACCATCATCATATACCAAGCAACTAGTGCTTAGAATTTATGGTTTAGCACCCCTTAGAGGATGATCAAGGTATATACCCCTTAATCAGTAGATGAACATCATATTCTTCATCAAGGTAGCAAGGTATCAACCCCTTAACAATGGTTAATGTACATCCCACCCTCCATTTAGGTGGCCAAGGTATCAAACCCTTGCCGGTTAATAGACATCCTACCCTCCATTTAGATGACTACGGTATCAACCCCTTGCCAGTTAATAGAAGTGTCACCCTCTATTTAGGTGGCTAAGGTATCAACCCCTTACCAATTAGTGGACATCAGACCGTCCAATTAGGTTTCAAGGTATCAACCCTTTAACAATGGTTGATGGACATCACACCCTCCACCAAGGTGGTCATCGTAGAATAACATAGACACTCCTAAAAACATAATTCATATGAACATTTATTTCATCATCATAAAGTCACTTAACTCATAAGACATCCTTTGGACCTTCAATTCCTCAAGAAACCACATCCCGATATTTTATCAAACACTTAGAGGGTGTGTAATGCTAGTATAAAACCATAAAATATAGAGCTGAAATCATGCAAGCAAATCCATTGTGAAACCATCAATTAACACCTTGCAACACCCTCAAGCAATGTACATCAAAATACCTCATAAAATCTTACAATAGATCCAAGATTTATAGCTCAAAACATAGTAAACCAGTCACAATTTTACATAGATTTAACATAGGGTACAACAAATTTTATAATAAGCCAGACCCATTTGTAAATCAACTTTAAATCATACAATTTGAGTAAAAAGATAGGGTATCATGGGTGAAAGGATGAAGATTAGAGATGGAGACTTGAAGCCTGAGTGGTAATTGTTAGATCCGGATGAGGGTTTTGGGACCTGAATTTGGGAGTACATATTTGGCCAAGTGTTTTGGTGAGTATTGGGGAATATTTTGGATAGTATGAGGGTGAAATTAAGCTAAGTATAGGTATTTTCATGCCAATTTGTATTACATAAATTTTCTGGGTATCAACCTAAATACTATCTCCTGATATAATATGACCCCAAGAAAGCCATTGATGCTAGCCAAAACTCACAATTGGACAACGTGGCATACAATTCTCTATCTTAAAGATTTCGGAGGGTAACTCTAAGATGACGGGCATGTTCCTCCTCATTCTTGGAGTATATTAGAATGTCATCAATGAAGACAATCACGAACATATCCAAATATGGCTTAAACACCTGATTCATAAGATCCATAAAGGTTGTAGATGCATTAGTAAATCCAAAGGACATGACCAAGAACTCAAATTGGCCATAACGGGTCTAAAGGCAAGTTTTTAAATATTATATTTTCTCACTTTCATTTGATGGTAACTTGATCTGAGGTCTATCTTTGAGAAACAAGAGGCACCCTAAAGTTGGTCAAATAACTCAGTTATCCTGGGGAGAGGACACTTATTCTTTACAATGACCTTATTCAGTTGCCTATATTTAATACATATTCTAAGAGACCTATCTTTCTTTCACACGAATAGGATAGGAGCACCCTAAGGAGAAATACTCTGCCCAACGAACCCTTTATCTAGCAAATATTTCACCTGCTTTTTGAATTCCTTCAACTCAACAAGAGTAATTCTATGAGGTAGGTTAGAGATAGGCTAAGTATCGGGATAACCAACAATCCCAAAGTCAATTTCTCTATCAGAAGGGACTCTAGACAGATACTTAGGAACACTTCAGCAAACTCAATATAATCAGGACTGACTCAAGAGTAGGAGACTCAACTATCATCTTTGACTCTAACAATGTTATAATAACAACCTTTAGAGATCAACTTTCTGTCCATAAGATTGGAGATGAGTTTACTCTTAGGAACAATAGGATTACCCTTCATTCTAAGATAGGTTGGTCTAGAAATTTTAGTTTAACAGTTCAAGTTCTACAATTGGCAGAGGCATAATTGGCATAAAGCTAGTCCATATCCAAAAAAACACATATCAAAATCAATCATGTCCGAATCAACTAAGTCGGTGACTGTATCCCTGTGATAGATTGATACAGAACCATCTCTATTGACCCTCTCAGCTAAGATAAACTCGTCAGCAGGAGTGGACACATTGAAAGGTTCAAGAAGACACTTAGAAGTTCTATCAAATTTACTAGCCATATAAGAAGACACAAATCATAAGATAGCACCCGGATCTATCAAATCATAACAATTAAGATTAAAGACTTGAATCATACTTCTGACAATATCTAGGAAGTTTCCCTAGTACTGGTATCTACTCATGGCATATAAATGGTTTACATTCTGGCTCCTGCTAGAAGTAGCACGCCTCTGATTTTCTCTAATTGGTAGTGCAAAAAATTGAGCCTTGTTGGCTCACTTTGGACAATATCTTAGAAAATAACCTATGCGGCCATACTTGTAACATGCATTACCTCCTGCATGGCATTCTTCCATATAAAGTTTGCCACACTTGCCACATAGCGGCTTATCCTGTGAACCTTAAGCCATACTAGTTTGTGACTAAGATCTCTAGGCTCTAAAATTGTGCGACTTCTATTCATTCCTGATTCTAGGTGCAACACACTAGCAAATGATGGATCTAACCCTATTTGAAAAGGTGAGTAACTCCTATCCCATCTCCGCTCTTTCTAACATCATGGCTAGATGTCTTAGCTCTCTTACTTCTATACTTCTCTCTATCCTGCACCTTCTCCTCCTCCATCCGCTGCACATAAGTCATCAACCTATTGATATCCATGTCTTTAACCAATATTACTCCTCTTCCCTCTTTCTTTGTCAATCAACCCAATCTAGCTACATATAAGCTCATTTTACTTCTTATATCTGCAACCATCTCCAAAGCATAACAGGATAGCTAGCTAAACCTGATACTGTACCATTATACAGTAATGGAGCCCTATTTGAAATTCAAAAACACTCTTACCTTAGCATCTCTCAACTCTCTCGAGAAGAAGTGCCCCAAGAAAGCCTCCTCAAATACTGCCCAAGTTAGAATTGGTGTACCCTCTCCTCTGTTCTGCTTTGACTGATCAAACCACAGTCTAGCAATACCTTTGAGTTGGTAAGCATCCAACTCAATCCTCTTAACATCACGTTAGACCCTGTATTTCTTAAATTAAGTATAACTATCCAATTGGGAATATTGTTGTGAATGTTGTGTAAGTTGAACT
>JAOTQJ010000099.1:8367191-8381887 GCA_025642045.1 Solanum sejunctum | reverse complement strand
ATGTGCATGATGGAAACTGAGTAAGTTCCTTTGAAATCACCTTTATGGGTAAATTTGAGCAACTTTGACAAAATTCAAAAATGAATAACTTCTTGATTTCAAAAATGAACATTTTGCATTCTACTAAGTTTTTTTGGAACTAGTTTTTATGCATGTGATTCTCACGACTCTATTTGTGCCATTTTAGTCTCGTTCACCAGTTCTCGGGCCAGTTATTATCGTGTTTATGCATAACTATATATATGTATGTATATATATTCCGAAGTAGGTTGGATACGGTGGGTCGGTTTGCCCATGGGCCAGCTTTGTTTAGTTTGGAGACATAAAAAGATGGGCTTGGGATACGTTGGCATCATGACGTGTAGGTGCTGGGCCCTTTCGCCCTGGCTCACGTGAGTGCTTGGCCCCTTCGCCTCGTCTCACTTATATAACGAGCATGATGACCTTTACAAATTATAATACGTGAGTGTTTGGCTCCTTCGCCTCGCTTCACCTATCCTATGACGTGAGTGTGTGGCACCGTTGCCTCGGCTCACCTATACTACAGTTGGGACTTGGGTTGGAGATTTCGGGATTTGAAACTTCTGGTGTTATGCTGTGGTATGGCGCGAGTTTGGAGGTCGTCATCGTTCCCATTCGGTATGCATTATTTTGATATTTTAAATAAAGAATTATTTTGATATTTGCATATAGGTTTGACTCATATATTTTATTCAGATTATTACACTCACTTATATTTCGTACTTTTTGCTTTACATATTCAGTACATATTTTATACTGACCCCTTTTCTTCGGGGGAGGGCTGCATTTCATGCCCTCAGGTACTGACGTACAAGTTAGAGAGCCATCTTCTTAGGATCTCTGTCCACCGTTGAATTGTTTCCTCTACCTCAGGCGCAGACTTTTGGGTATATACATGTACACTTATTTTTTGTATTTTTCATTTATGTATACTCGAGGGTATGACGGGGCCCTGTCCCGTCCCATGATTCAGTTCGTATGTTTAAAGGTCGGAGGATATATATAGGTGTGGGATATTGCGTGTGGTATGACTACGTATGTATGATACATTTGTTGGGCAGTTCTACTGCAGCGATGACCTTGTCAGCCCGCATATATACATATATATATTGATGTTTGGTGTTTACTGGGGTCGCTGTTTGCAGGTGTGGTTAGTCAGTAAAACAGAGGAAACTCTACCAAAAATTTGATAAATTCCTTAGCTGTTATAGTTGGAAATCTGGTTTAGTATTTGCCTGGGTGCCCAATCGGCACTAATCACGGTCCCTGGGTTGGGTCGTGACAGTTTCATTCAACCATTTTACATACTTGCACATTCTACGTACTGATGTCCATTTGGGCTTGCATCTTTTCATGATACGAAGACAGGTATTCGAGATCCTCAATAGGTGCTCCGTTAAAGGTCCTGTCATGACCAAAAAATGGGCGTGATGATAATTCAACTTAAATGAAAATCCCCAAAATTTGGTTGTCACGTGCACAAACTTCTAATGTATTACTATAGATTCGAAAGGAAACATATGTACCAAATGAATTGTCTCTAGAATAGAACAAAATCATAAATAGGAATAAAAAGTTATCTGGAATAGCAAGCAGCTACCTCTCACAATCTCCACAGGAAGCCTCGAACAGGGAAAGTAGAGAGTATCATGATAATCCGAGCTCACAACCTATAAAATTATTATAGCAAAGAGTGAGTACCAAACATTGGTACTCAGCAAGTGAACTACTAAACACAAAATTAAGTAATATAGAATACAAGTACCCCCAGCACTCCAACCAAACTCCCACAACTACAACCTGCATAAAATCAGTCCATCCTAATAGTTTACAATGTACATAGCATATAGCTCAATAACCACACCAACTATTATATATCAACAACATCAGGGATCAAGTGCATCTATCACAAGTTTCACAAAAAGCACTCATACTTTATAAATGATAATGAGGTATAATGCAATGCAATGAAATGTCAAGTATAACAATGCATGTCTGACCTAGTGATACACACCCGCTGTCTCATAGTCCGGGACCCATAGGGGATTTCTGTCCATTCATCTGTCGCGGCGTGCGACACGACCCTCGAATCATAGTATCCATCATAGCGTGCGACACATCCCTCAAATCATAGCATCTATTATGGTGTGCGACATGACCCTCGAATCATAGTATCCGTTGCGGCATGCGACACGTCCCTTGAATATGGTAAATCCTCTTTAATTCTCATTCTTTTTCATTCCATAGAATACTTGTCACAAAAGTCAATGCAAATAGGCATGTTTACACGATAATGAGAAAATGTCTTATTTTAATTCAATGCACAGATCACAAAACATAGTTTGGTACAACATCAACACTAACTTAATACCTTAAAATCATTCTCAACACCTCACACAAGAAGCACAAGATTCTATATACTTAACAAAGGTTAAGAAATTCACTTGCCTTATATAAAGTCTCAAATCACGTCAATTCAGAAGTTTTTCCCTTTCTATGACACTTCAATTCACCAAAATCTATTCAATATAGCATCATAATTATATAATGAATCTAACGACACTAAAATCAATTAATTTGGGTGAAAAGGGTGAAATAATCCAAAATTTTCATTGCCATAAAATACCATCAGAATCTAAAAAATTATACATGAAAATGTTGCTCAAGTGATAAGGAATTCAGTGGCGAAAACCATTTCAAAAACAGAGCTAATATGAAGTAGAAATCACATGACAAAGTTTTTGGAAATAAAAATAATGCAGCAGAAAGATCACGAACTTAACCTCAAATGATGCACCAAAATCAATTTTTAAAGTTTCCATGGTGTTCTACTCGAAAAAATATACAATTTGTCCTTTTGAATCGCTCAAATCCGATCAAAATTGAGAGAGAAATCGTTAGTTAAAGTTTGGGGAAAATAGGAGGAAATCTGAAAATGAATCTGCATAATTTTGCAGCTTTAAAGGTTGGAAACTGGGTCTGCCATGTGGTAGGACCTTATTGGGCCACGTCAACCGCCTGTTTCAGTATTTTTCAGCAATCCGTAAAACTTAAATTCAATGTTCCAACTTCATTTGGAGTCGGAAAAATACACTTCATATATGAAATTTGATTGAAAAGGATATTCCAGACTCATTGGTGTGGTCAAAATTCTCATGGGAGATCATTTTATTCCAGTGTGGGTCCCATTTGCCAATATCAAAAACTGCTGAAGATACTAAAATACCCCTAAAAAGCCTTGGGAACTGAGAGAAAGGTCCTTCTCTACCAAATCGATGTTTCAAATCCAATGGAAATATCAATATTTGCAATTGAGGCCTCCTTGACCCAAAACCTGAGAAAGCTCATTTAAACTAGTTTCGGACTCAAAAACTCAAAATATTCTCAGAAGCTCTAAAAATTGCAACGAACCATTTCTAGCATTAGTTCGACCATCTAGAACTATTGAAATTTTCAGAATTTCAATTCGAGCTTTCGAACCCCGATTGTTAACTGAAGTAAAACTTTGGCTCCGGTAATAACTAAAAATGCAACTTTTGACCTAAAATCTTTATTTTAACTTCAAATTAAGTTCTGCAAGTTTTCTATACCAGATTTGGCATTTCAGAGCTAATGGAATTGACAAAATCGTGATCCGACAAGTGAAACTTAAAACATCCAGAAAACTTAAATTTTCTAACTTAAGCCTTTAAAAACTCTTTCATTTGCAAAACTCAAGCTTATCACCATCCTTTCGAAATTTGACTTTTTAACATTAGCCAATAATGACTCAAGGTAAATTTTAAGAAGGGAAAAAATAGTAATTTGGCTAAAAATACCAAAAATGGCCTTCAGGGTTATTACAGGTCCATTCTTCCCATAGCTGATTGGTGAATCCTCCCCTATATTCGAAGGATACCATTTCATATTTCCTATATTTTGAGTTAGTTTCATTTTGTGTTGTAGTAGTCATGACCTGTTATGGTGCCATTCTAGACTGTTGAGGTAGAGACTTCATAGACTAAAGGATGATGATTTGATGTTGAGGTCTCCCCCTCCTTGATTCAAGTTTTCTTAAAGCTGTTATGATGTTATGGATGTTGAGACAGATCTCATTGGCCTATGGTTTTATTTCATTATTATATAAGTTAGCTGAGTTACCCACTATTATGTTCTCTTTATTGTATTGTCTTTCAATGTATATATGATTGAATAAATGTGATAAAATCAAGTAGTTCGCTTGGGGGCTCGCAATAGTCTCTGAGTGCCGACCACATCTAGGGTACTCTATCGGGGCATGACAAACTTAGTATCAGAGCATAGAGTTCAAGTGTCTTGGGGATTCTATGAAGTTGTGTCTAGTAGAGTCTTGTTTATGGGTGTGTTTTGCACCATATTTCACAAGCAGGAGGATATAGTACATTAGGAATGGTTATACTTCTTTTATATTATGAGTTTGTGCGATAGGGATTAAGTTTACAACATTCTTTTCTAATTCATGTATTACATGTTTACAGGTCATGCCTTCTAAACATACCATTTCACAATGAGATGTCCGAGTTCTAACCATTGAGAATCCCCTACCTAAGGTTCCCACTCAGACATGGGCAAGAGGACGATGTCGACCCGCTAGGACCCCGAGAGTTCCATAGGTGCCTACTGTTCTACCTACTTCTACAATTGAGACTGACTTCAGGGGAGCTATTACAATGCTCATCCAGTTGGTAGTAGCCCAAAATGGGAGCCGACGTTCAGAGGCTCCTAGTTTTATCTCCCAAGAGCCTATAACTGCAACCAAGCTTAGAGATGTCTTAAGAATGAACCCGCCAATCTACACGAGGTTGAAGGTTGAGGAGGACCCATAAAGTTTCATTGATGAAATGTAGAAGGTCCTAAGGGCTATGCATGCGACTGAGGTTGAAGGAGTTGAACTTACCTTGTATCAGCTTAAGGATGTTGTAAATGTCTTGTATAACCAATGAAAGATAGTCGAGGTAAGGATGCTGAGCCTGCTGAGTGGGATGAGTTTGAAGGTGATTTCCTAGATCACTTCTTTCCCCAAGAGTTAAGGGAGGTAAAGGTTGATGAGTTCGTGAACCTGAAGCAAGAGGGATTGACTGTCAAAGAGTACAACCTAAAGTTCATCCAGTTGTCCAGGTATGCCCCAGAGATGGTCCAGGATATGAGGGTAAGGATGAAAAAATTCATGTCTGGATTGGGAAGGCATGTAAAAAGGGAGTACAAGGCAGCATTACTTATCCCGGGTATGGATATCTTTAGAATTATGGTTTATTCTCAACAGACCGAGGAGGATTAAAGAAAGACAGTAAAGAGCATCTGAGTAAGAAAGTTAAACTAGAAGGGCATGAGCCTAGCCAACATAAGTAGAATAAGAGAGATAAGTCATATTTTAAGAAAAGGTCTTCTGGCTATAAACCCTCTGCAATAAGTGCGCCCACCCAACAAAGCAGGTATGATAAAAAATCTCATGGTCACTGGAATTTCAGGGCCTAGGGTTCTCAATCCCAAGCTAGTGTGACCCAAGGTTCCAGGGGAAAGCCACCCTATGGAAAATGTGGCAAACTTCACCTAGGTGAGTGACTTGAGGGCACAAATGCTTGCTATATATATGGACAGACTGATCATTTCAAGAATGAGTGTCCTATAAGAAGACGGGGTAATGGAAATAACAAATCACAGACCTCCACCACATTCCTAGTTGGCAATTATCAGAAAAGTACCCTTGCGTGCACAAGTGGCGAGATAAACCGTCTTTATGCGATGGGTAGTCGACAGGATCAGAAAGTTGCACCAGATGTTGTTATGGGTATGATTTGAGTCTTCTCTTTTGATTTTTATGCATTGCTAGATCCAGGTGTCACTCTATATTTTGAGACTCCTTATGTGGCTAAAAGATTTAAGATTCCTCTGGAGTGTTTGCTTGAACCATTTACTGTTTCCACTCCTATTGGTATGTCCATCCTAACTAAGAGGGTCTTTAGAGATTGTATAGTATATGTCTATCATAGGGATACCTTGGATAACTTGGTAGAGTTAGAAATGGTTGACTTCGATATGATCCTTGTATGGATTGGCTTTATGTCTGTTATGACTCTATTGATTGTAGGACCCAGATTGTTAAGTTTTAATTTCTAAATGAACCGATCCACGAGTGGAAGGAGGGGTTCTGTTGCACCTAAAGGAAAGTTTATTTCTTACCTTAGAGCTAGCAAACTAATCTCCAGAGGTTGTATCTACCATCTCGTATAAGTTAACTCTGATGATATTGAGCTTCCTACTCAAGATTTAGTCCCAACTGCAAATGAGTTTCCTAAGGATCTTCTTGGAGTCCCTCCTGATTGAGAGGACTTTGGGATTGATGTTCTTCCCGATACCCACTCTATCTCAATTCCACCTTATAGGATGGCCCCCGATAAATTAAAAGAGTTGAAAGAGCAATTGAGGGATTTATTAGGAAAACACTTTATAACGCCAAATGTTTCTCCTTGGGGTGCTCCTGTCCTATTCGTGCAAAGGAAAAATAGGTCTCTCCGAATGTGCATTAATTATGAACAACTAAACAAGGTCATGATAAAGAATAAGTATCCTCTCCCCAAGATAGATAATCTGTTCGACCAACTTTAGGATCATCTTGCTTCTCAAAGATAGACCTCTGATCTGGTTACCATCAGTTAAAGGTGAGGGAATGTGATGTTCCAAAGACGGCCTTTATGACTAGATATTATCATTTTGAGTTCTTAGTCATGTCCTTTGTGTTAACTAATGCACCTGCAACTTTTATGGACTTGATGAACAGAGTACTCAAATAGTATCTTTATATGTTTGTGGTTGTATTTATCGATAATATTCTAGTATATTCTAAGGATGAAGAGGAGCATGTCAATTATCTTAGAATAGTTTTGCAAACTCTCAAAGGCCATAAGTTATAGGCTAAGTTCTCGAAGTGTGAATTTTGGCTAAAATCAGTGATTTTCTTAGGCCATATGGTTTCCGGTAATGACATTCGAGTAGATACAAAGATCGAAGCAGTAAACAACTGGCCTTGACTAACCACTCCAGCTGACATAAGAAGTTTTTTGGGATTGGCAGGCTATTACCGTAGATTTGTTGATGTGTTTTCTTCCTTATCTGCACCATTGACCAAATTGATACAGAAGAAGGTCAAATTTTAGCGGTCTGATAAATGTGAGAGGAGTTTCCAAGAGTTAAAGGCTAGATTGACTACTTTTCCAGTTTTAACATTGCCTAATAGGAGGGAAGGTTTTGTGATATATTGTGATGCGTCAAGAGTTGGATTGTGTTGTGTGTTGATGCAGCGAGGGAAAGTGGTAGCCCATGCTTCTAGATAACTAAAGATTCATGAGAAGAACTATCTGACTCATGATCTTGAGTTGGCAGCGGTGGTGTTTGCACTTAAGATATGGCTCTACTACTTGTATGGGGTACATGTAGATGTATTCAGTGACCACAAGAGCCTGCAATATGTCTTCAGTCAGAAAGATCTCAACCTGCGATAGAGGAGATGATTGGAGTTGCTCGAGGATTATGATATGAGCATTCTCTATCACCCAGGTAAAACTAATATTGTTGTTGATGCTCTTAATAGGGTTTCAATGGGTAGCATGGCTCATCTTGAGGAAGGAAAGAAATAGTTAGTCAAGGAAGTGAATAGATTAGCCCGATTGGGAGTTCAACTCGAGGAGAATGACATGGGAGGAGTCAATGTTCAAAGTAGGTCGGCATCAGCTCTAGTGGCAGAGGTAAAAGAAAAGCAAGACCAAGATCCTGTCTTACTTCAATTGAAGGAAGTTGGCCATGAACAAAAGGTGATGGTCTTATCCAAAGGAGGAGATGGAGTGTTGAGGTACCAGGATTAGATTGTGCATTCCAGATGTTGATGGAGTACAAGATAGAATTATGGCTAAAGCCTAGTTCTAGATATTCCATTTATCTTGGCTACACCAAAATGTACCATGACTTGAAAGAAGTCTATTGGTAGAGTGGAATGAAGAAGGATATTGCAGAGTTTGTTTCTAAGTGTCCCAATTGTCAACAGCTCAAGGTTGAGCATCAAAGACTAAGCGGATTGGCTTAGAACTTTGAAATTCCTGAATAAAAGTGGGAGATGATCAACATGGACTTCATTACTGGTCTACTGAAGTCCCAAAAGCAACATGATTCAATATGGGTGATTATAGATAGAATGACCAAATCAGTTCATTTTTTATCAGTCAAGACGACTAACAATGCAGAGGAGTATGCAAAGTTGTACATTTGCGAGATTGTAAGTTTGCATGGAGTTCCCTTTTCTATCATCTCAGGCAGAGGAGCTCAATTCACCTTTCCATTTTGGAGATCTTTTCAGAAGGGATTGAGTACTAAAGTAAATTTGAGTATAGCCTTTCATCCACAGACAGATGGACAGGCAGAGCGTACCATTCAGACATTAGAAGATATGTTGAGAGCCTATGTCCTTGACTTTAAAGGAAATTGGGATGACCACTTACCATTGATTGAATTTGCATATAACAATAGTAACCATGCAAGCATCTAAATCTCTCCCTATTAAGCTTTGTATGGGAGAAAATATAGATCACCAATCAGGTGGTTTGAGGTTGGAAAGGCCAAATTGATCAGACCTAATCTTGTTCGCCAATCCATGGAGAAGGTAAAGGTTATTAGAGAGAGGTTGAAAATTGCCCAAAGTTGCCAAATGTCTTACGCTGATGTAAGATGGAGAAACTTAGAGTTTGAGGTAAATGATTGGATGTACTTGAAAGTGTTGATTATGAAGGGTATCATGAGGTTTGGGAAAAAAGAAAAAATTGAGTCCTCGCTATATCGGTCCCTATCAAATTGTGAGAAAAATTTGGAAAGTTGCTTACAAGCTAGAATTACCTTTTGAATTAGGCGCAATTCATCCGGTATTCCACGTCTCTATGTTAAAAAAAACTTACGAGATCCTTTCATGGTAGTCTCTATTGAGAATGTTGGTGTACAGGGTAGTTTTTCCTACGAATAAATTCCAGTCCAAATCATCGATCGTCAGGTTCGCAAGTTGAGAAATAAAGAGATAGCCTCCGTCAAAGTCCTATCTATGGAGGAATCAATTTATTGAGGAAGCCACGTGGGAAGATGAGGATGATATAAGAGCCAAATACCCACATCTATTCGTGTTGGATAACGAGAATATTGAAGGTAATATTTCTAGCCTTGACTTAGCTGATATTTCCATTCTTAAGTTAGTGTGTCTATTCTTGACTCTGAGAAGAGTTTATTAAGGTTGATGATGAGTCAAGAGTTTGAGTTGTTGAGCGGGTATTGAGATAAGTCTTGAGTCTATTAGTGCCTTGATATTCACCTTTACTCATCATTCAAGGAGGAATGATCCCAAAGAGGAAATGATGTAATTCCTGACAAACCTGTTGATGCATTTTAATACTTTATTGTTATATTTTATAAGATTTTTGTCCAAATGCCTCTTCTCAAGTGGATTGACCATTATGTTTGTCTTCAACTTTATTTCCACTTGATGTTAAGTTGTTCCACCACTTTCTTTTGTTTATAATAAAAAAATATGTTTTTTTCTAATGCTCCATCTTTGGAGTAAAGCATGACATGCTTCTATTTGAGCAGATCATTCTGCTCAAATTTCATTTAAGTAGAAAACAAAAGGTTAAGAAAAAAATTATACTATTGCAAAATATTTTGAGACTTAAAGGCTTGTGCTATTCTTCATCCTAGGTATGTAAGGCTAACTTAAAATATGAAAATTTTCTTCCATGTGCCCCATAATTAAAGTAGATTGGTAAATGAATGTATTGAGTTTTGTGTATGCAATTTTTGAGTATTTCTTGAAATTTATATCTATATTATAAATTTCCTATGTTAATGATCACCACAAACTTGACTTACTACATAAATAATTTATTATGAATTATTTCATAAAACTCTATATGTTATTTTGTTAAAGATTAAAAGAATGAGCTTAGGAAGATAAGCATAGAGCCTTGATGGTAAAAATATGCTTGTTGTTTGTGGTTGTGGTCCTGATTTGAGAATATTGATAATGATGCTGATAAGATTGATGACCCTTAGAGTCTTAAAGAACTTGAAACTTAATTCTAAAAGAATTTTTTGAGTCCAAGAGTTGATGGTTGATGTAATGAGTTGGGTTAAAAAAAATGCCTAATGGGACAAGATGAAGAAGTAAACTTGATATTTGATGTCTTATGAGAATGTTGAGTCCTAGGAGGAGTATTGACCACTGAAATGAGTAAGAGTAAGTCCTGATCGCACTCATTAACTACATGGCCCGTATAGGAGAGGATTAAACCGTAAAATTGAATATTTCCTTAGTCCCAAAAGAGGACTTCATATTCTTTATTTATGAATTCACTAATGCCATGTCCTTTACCCCGAAAAGGTACTGGATAGATGTGGCAACGACATTGCTTCGTTGTATCATCACCAGCTCATAGGTGATGATTGTCGATTAAAACAAACTCCCAGATAGGTTCCACACTGATAGTACTCTGATGTTGAGTTGACAGTATGAGTCTTGTTAATGTTAGTGGGTCATTATATGTTCTTTATAATGGCTTTAGATGGACATTTGACATCCTGAGTGAGTATTATATGAGTTGAGTTTTTCATATTATTCTGATTGTATTATTTCATTCAGCCATTTTACATAACTGTACATTCCACGTACTGACATCCATTTGGACCTGCATCTTTTCATGATGCAGAGACAGGTATTCAAGATCCTCAACAGGCACACCTTTGAAGGTCTGTTCTCCCCATAGCTGATTGGTGAGTCCTCCTCTACATTTGGAGGATACCATTTCATATTTCCTATGTTTTAAGTTAGTTTCATTTTGTGTTGTGGTAGCTATGACCTGTTATGGTACCATTCTAGACTATTGAGGTAGAGGCTTCATAGCCTAAAAGATGATGATTTGATTTTGAGGTCTCCCCCTCCTTGATTCGAGTTTTCTTAAAACTATTATGATGTTATAGATGTTGAGACGGATCTCATTGGCCTATGACTTTTTTCATTATTATATAAGTTAACTGAGTTGCCCACTGTTATGTTCTCTTTATTCTAATGTCTTCCGCTATATATACGATTGAATGAATGTGATGAAATCAAGTGGTTCGCTTGGGGGCTAACAATAGTCTCTGAGTGCCGGCCATGTCTAGGGTATCCTCCCGGGATGTGACATTAATAAAGGGCAAAAACTTTAATCAACATTATTAAGTACCTTCACACTGTTAATATAGTATAAATAAAATAGTCCTAAATCAAGAGTGAATTCTAAATATAAGGAAATTCTAATTAAAAAGTAAATCTTGAAACTAAATAAATAATAAATTAAAAAAATAGAAAAATGATGATTTTGTCTAAAATAGATTATTTTAATGAAGAGCAAAAAGTTCAAATAACATTTTTAAGGGGCTCATGCTTTTAACATATTATAGATAGAAATAAAGATGTCTTGTATTTAAAAATAAAATCTCCTTATAAAAAAATTACAAATTTAAGCCTTTTTTAAAGGATTAGAAAATAATCCCCCCCCCCCTCCCCAAATTTGGGACCTAAACCAATTACTTTAGTTGTTTTACTCTTAAGCCGACCCTAGATAAAATAATTTTAAAAATGATGATGAGTGCATGTTGATAAATTTGTACACGTAGTGTAGCAATAAATATTTTTGGTGTTAATAACTTTTGTACGTATAGATCATAAATGTTCATAGATAAAAGTTGTGTGAGAAGGACAAACAATAAATGAAAATAAAATAAAATTTAGTGTGAATGTTGAGTATGCATTGTTGATGGCTTTGTTAGTTGTAATGTTGGTGTTAAATTTTTATAGATATATGAAAACAAGTTATTTTGGGTTTATTTGATGGAAGAAATATGGGGTGTGTTAACTGATCACACTTTTGGTGGCATTGATAATAAAATAATATATGTATGTATTAAAAAAATATATTAGTTGAAAATGTGGTAATTCTTTGAGGTTACATCAAAACAGGTGATATATTATTTGGTATTGATGATGGTATAGATGATTTCTATGGTGTACAAAATTAGCTGTCAGATGTGTGATAAATATTTTGGTGTGTTCATAGATAATAAAGTTGATTTTTATGTTGGAATAAATTTTTGATTTCACTATTTATTTGTATTTTGTATTACTTCTGATAATGATTGCCAAGAAATGTTGGTGTGTTGTTAAGCCGATAGTATTCTTGCATTAGTTGGTGTGAACATTGTGTGGGAAGGAATAAGTTTGGTAAATCAATGTATCTTGACAGATGATATTTATCGTATAATTGATTTGTATAGTGTGCAGGTTGATTTACCCCATATATAGAATGATTGTTTTTCTTGAATTTAAATATATGAAAACATTTGGTGATGATTTATTTTTTATTGAATAAATGTTGATAATTAGATAGTATAATTGATGGTACACCGTTATGTTGCATGTTATGGAGGATGATAATAGGTGCTGTTTATTCTATTAAAATTTAAGTAATGATTTGTGTACTAATTAAGTAACAAGAAATGATTGTTTTTCTTGAATTTAAATATATGAAAACATTTGGTGATGATTTATTTTCTATTGGATAGATACTGATAATTAGATAGTGTAATTGATGGTACAGTGTTACTGTTGATGTTGCATGTTGTAGAGGGTGATAATAGATGCTGTTTATTCTATTAAAATTTAAGTAATAATTTGATGTAACCTTTGGTATTGATTATGATTTGCGTTTATCAGGCTGTAATAAAGCCAACTGTAATAAATAATCCAAGTAGATATGTGAATTATAAAGTAAAAGATGTCTTTTATGATATAACTAGTGATTTTCAGGGATTGGTTGATACCATTGGTTTGTAAATCGGTCTTGATACTAGCATTTATGAGATGATACTTATGTATAAAATTAGTGAAGAATCACCACAAATACAAATACATAATTACATGGGGGTTCAATTATTTTTGAATAAAAAAATGTGCAATATTAATTTCTTCTCAAAATATTCATTGTGTATAAATGTGTATTGACAAAGCAATAGAAATAAATTTTGACGAAGGAGCTGTGAAATCAGAAATATGATGTTACACCATTGAGAATATCAATTTTTTACTTGCGTTGAAAACAATGATTAACAAAGAGTCCAAAGAAATAGAGATAATCCAGAACAGTCAACATGATATTGTGGCAGTGAGTCAAATTTACAAAAGCAAAAAAATTATTGTACATGTAATATATATCGTGTCAGTTTTTTGATAGATATTTGGTATAAAAATTAGTGTATACTTGAGTTTTTAGTATATATTTGGTATATTTAGTGATAATAAGATATATGCTAATATCTATTTTTAGGAATTTGACAAATTTATTGGTCAAGTTTGATGTTATAATGTTAATATTTAATTGATAATGTATATTTGTTTTAGTTCTTTAGTGAATATTTAATGGCAATCATTATTTTATTAATATTTTCTTTGTAAATAATGATGGTAGAATTGGTGAATCAATACATATTTATGTAAGCACTTTACTTTTATACGTTTTGGTGGTAATGTTGAAATATTTAAATTTTTTATTCGGAGAAATGTTTGAGGAAGAGAAAAAAAAGTTGGCAACAATATATAAGTGGTTAAGTTTTGAGTGTTATTTTGGTATCTAACTTGGTGAAAAGTTTAATTTTCTCTATATATTTAGTATATTTGTTGATAATAACATATATATTGATATATATATTTCTAAGAATTAGACAAATTTGATGGCTAAGTTTGATTTTAATACACATATATGTATAGTTGACTTTTATACATTATGGTGGGATGTTGAAATATTTGAATCTTTGATGAGCAATGTTTGGAGAGAAAAAAATATGATAAAATTACGTATGATTGTCAGTTTTTTGGTGTTAATGTGACATACAAATTGGTGAAAAGTTGATTTGGTGTACCTCTCAATCTGATTGATTGGTTATTATTTTAGTATTACAACATAACTTAAAATATGTATATTCATAAAAATCGTAATAATATCATAATTATCAAAAATATAGCAAATATTCAACATTAAAACAATATGTACACCCATAAAGTCATAAAAGTACCATAATTACAAAAAAATAAATAAAAGCAAATGTTCAACAGTAGTTAAAGCATTCGGACGAGAGGTTGAAATTTCATAAATGTCAATTTCTTTCTTCTGAAAATGTATTCTCTTGATTTCATCGGGGGTGAAAACTAAAAACAAAAAGCAGACAAATAGAAAATAATGATGATCCCAAAATAAATAGCAAAAAGTTAGAGAGTTGCACAAAAAAATATAAAGCAGACAACAAAAAAAATCAAGGGTAATACCAAAATAAAAAAAAACATCAATATGCCATGTATTAAGAAAACTTCAATATCAACTGTAATAAATAATGCAGGTAGATATGTGGATTAAACTCAACATGACATCTGAGAACCAATATATACATCAATACTCAATAAAACAACTGAGAAATACCACACATCCCAAATAGAAAAATAAAAAAATAATCAAGGTATTAAATTTCAGAAAATATAATCATTGAACTCCAAAAAATACTAACCTCTATATAACAAAAAAATAATATAACACAAATCTAGT
>JAOTQJ010000099.1:8355989-8367091 GCA_025642045.1 Solanum sejunctum | reverse complement strand
GATGTAAAGACATCTTTTCTTCACGGAGACTTAGAGGAAGAAAGTGATGGACCAACATGTGCAGAGTCACCGGTGTGGCATTAGGACCAAAGATCTGCAAAGGTGTATTATATTGAAAGTCTTCATGTCATGTGATGGTACAAGCGGCGTGTCTCCTTAGATAACAACGGTGGTGCAAGATGAATTAGCAGATCAAAAGGTATGTACAAGGCCAGATATTGCTCATAAAGTGGGAAAGATGAGTCGTTTTCTCTCCAACCTTGAAAAAGAGCATTGGGAGGCAGTAAATTAGATTCTCAGGTACCTTATGAATATAATGAAACTATGTCTTTGCTATAGGGGAGTTGATCCAATCTTGGAGGGCTATACAAATGCAGATATGACTGGAGATCTTGATAGTAGAAAATCTACTTCAGGATTCATTTACACTTTTGTAGGGGAGGCTATTTCATGACAGTCAAGACTACACAAGTGTGTTGCTTTATCCACAATCGAAGTAGAATACATTGCTACCGCAGAAGCTGGAAAAGAGATGTTGTGATTAAAGCGTTATCTCCAAGAATTTGGAATCAAGCAAAAGGAATATAAGGTACATTGTGACAGTCAGAGTGCTATGGATTTGAACAAGAACTCCATGTACCATTCTCGTACAAAACATATTGATATTCGGTATCATTGGATACGCGAGGTGATAGATTGACAACTGTTGAGACTAGTGAAGATCTATACGAAAGAGAATCCAGCTGACATGTTAATGAAAGTAGTGACTCGAGAGAAGTTAGAGCTATGCAAAGATATAGCCAAATGCTTGTTCCGAATATGGCTGGAGGGGGAGAATTGAAGAAGTCCAGGTATATTTGTTTACTTCAAAGTCAAGAAATACTGCTTTACAGCATTCCACAACTGAAGCCACCAACTTGCCATTGTTGAATTCAACAATGGCTGCACAGCCCATTTGAATAACTGTTCAAATGAAGGTTGTACAGATTTCTTCAAAGTTGGCCACCAACTTTTTGCCAACTTTCGACAATTCACACCTGTAAATTTACTATAAATAGAGGTGGAATCCTCATTTGTAAGATATCACCAAGAACACCAAGAAGAGTGTAATGTGTGAGGTTGAGAGTTGTTTTATAATCTATTCTGGTGAGTAATAGAAGAAATTTTTCTCTCAAACTTGTGTTTATCAACGCTTATTGATCCTTTGGCTTCAACACATTCTCGTGATTTATCTATTTTATTTTTAAGATTATAAAAAAATTGCCCTGTTATTTTGCGATCTAATAATATAGCTTTCTTATTATAAAATAAAATATGCAGCATATGCTACTTGCATTTAAATTGACTGCTAGTGGAATGTTAAGCAAATGGGAGAAAATTGTGTCCAGAAGGATCAAAAATAGATGTGTGATCATATTTTCAAACATTGACAAGTGATGCAAAGCTATGAAGAAGGAATAAAAATTTTTGAACTTCAAAAAGAACAAATTCAATTAATCTTACAAGTGGATGGAGGTAAAACATTATCCTAAAATAAATATGCATGTTAGATAATCTTTCAACAATTTTTAAACAGTACAAGTCTATTTGAATTTCCAAAGTATTGTATGAATCTTGAAAGTAGTTTGAAATTATTCTCAATATCCTATTTAGCAAATACATGAACTTATTTATTAACTTTATTTGATGGAGTTTAAAGTCTTGATTAGTAAGTAGAGTTTGTTTCTTTTCAAAATCTTAAATGATTTTTAATTGAAAATATTATAAAGATCAAAAGGTAAAATTTGTTTAAGAATACAAGTGTTTTTGAATACAACATTGTGCGGATGCTATCACAACAAACACTACTACATTTACCAGCCGTCACTTAACCAGTTGTCGGAGATGTAAGGATTGATACATAATATAATTTTTTATTAATTGATAATCATATAAAATAGACAAGATTTTAGTCATTTGTATTAAGCTCAAACTTCCTTCCTGCATGCAGGCCCCCCTAGAAGGACAACATATTCAATCAAACGGGTGATTTTCTCTTCGACTAGGAAACTTTCTTGTGTTATAGCTTTATACTAATTAAATCTTACGAAATTGTAGGTGTTTGCCAACTAAAAGGAACTAAAGGATGAAGCAAATCTTCAATGAAGTAAGCGCTTTGACATTGGAAATTATCAATAAAAGAATAAGGATGATTGAAGATGGAGAATCATATGATGATTTGTTGGGAATATTATTGGCATCCAATTTGAAAGAAATTCAACAACATGGGAACAATAAATTTGGTATGAGCATTGATGAGGTGATTGAAGAGTGTAAATTGTTCTATTTTGCTGGCCAAGAGACTACTGCCACTTTACTTGTATGGACAATGATTTTACTGAGCCAACACATAATTGGCAAGATCGAGCTAGAGAAAGAGTTCTACGAGTTTTTGGAAGTAATGAAATCGACTATGACAAGTTGAATCAATTAAAAGTAGTAAGTATTGTCTACATGCTCAATTATTTTTAACTTTCTTACTGCCATTTGAACTTTGATTTACCATAACTTTCACTCAATTTACGGATACTTTAAGGGAAATATGTTTTGACGGCCATAATATTAACTTGTAATTTTTATAGATAACTATGATCTTAAACGAGGTGTTACTATTATATCCATCAGGATATATGATGAATCGAATGGTACAAACAGAAACAAAGTTGGGAAATATGTGTTTACCAGGTGGGGTGGAACTTTTGTTAGCAACAATATTGTTGCATCATGACACTGAAATATGGGGAGATGATGCAATGGAGTTCAATCCAGAGAGATTTAGTAATGGAATATTAAAGGCAACAAAAGGACAACTTGTGTTTTTTCCATTTGGTTGGGGTCCCAGAATATGCATTGGCCGAAACTTTGCTATGTTAGAGGCAAAAATGGCAATGGCCATAATTCTTAAACAACATGCATTTGAACTCTCTTTATCTTATTCTCATGCTCCTCACCCATTAATGCTTCAACCTCAATATGGTGCTCACTTAGTTTTGTACAAGTTATAGACATGGTCATGCGTTATTTGACTCATGTTATATTTATATTAAATAAATATTGTTCTTCAATTATATATAAGTGAGTTGTATATTGTTTTGTAAGAATGGACTACTTCATTTATAATAATATTTATGATTTCTTCCTCTATTATTTTTACACCTTAAAGTTGATTATCCTTTGTATTAATTTTTTGTCTTTTATTACAAAAAAGATTAAAATTATCTCTCAACTTTTGTTTGATACTTGCTAACGAGTTCATATTTCAAACTCATTTTGGGGCTAGCTTGCAAAAAAATATTGCCCGTAGTGTGTTATTATTCCCAAATTCTTGCGAACATGCATGTGCTATGATAAAAATGGGATTAAAAGTGCACAAATGGACAATACTTGGTAAAATCTTGAAAAGTGAGAAAAAGTGTAAAAAGGCGAAAAAAAGCAGTATCACCAACACACTCGGTGATCTACCGAACACTCAGAGAGATCACCTATCATTTCAGCAACCAAGGTTCCAGATCAAGATATCGCAAATTATATCGCCGAATTGCCAGGAGATCGCTTAAAGTTGCAGCACTCAAAGCCCCAAAACACTGACAAGAACACGATGTGATAGATACTCCGACGCATCACTGAATTGCATCGTCGAAATAAATAGTTATCGCCTAATGTTGCAAAAGAGGAAGCCTTAAGAAGATACAAAGGAAAATAGTCAAGTGCACATTTGGCACATCGCCGAAGTGTTCGATAATGGTCGATCTTGACCGCCGAATGACATTTTGTAGCACAAACTTTCACACATTTGTATAGAGTATATAAGCAATTTTAGAAAGGACATTGTATATATCAAACCATACCATATTAAAACAGTTAGTCTTTTAAGTTTTAGAGAGTAGTACATAAAATTTTCCTCTTATTGTACAAAAGAGAATTAGGGTTTTGCAGCTTTTGGAAAGCAAATTGGAGAAGATTGGCCAGTGCTAATCAATTAATTTCTACTCAATCTTGTTACCCATGACTGCTATTGCTATGTTGGGTTTCAAATCTTTAATTTCTAGCATGTATGGCTAAAACCCCCCATGTTAGGAGTGTGCTATTGATATGGGTCTTTGATTTATCTATTGGGTCTTTGATATCTTGATTTATTTGTAGTTGATTTCAGTAAATTTATGTCAATTCCTATGTTAATCTATAATTGCAAGGTTGAAAACTTTGGGTTTACTCTAGATCTCTAATTGTTGCTTTAGCCGAAATGATTAAGTGTAGAATGGATATAATGCCTAGAAACCTCTTGGGGTTTCAGTTGAAGCCCACTGCCATAGATTCAATGGCCAAGGTATTAGGGATTTTACTGATACTTCTGAGGAAAGCGTGTCCTCGATAGTCCACGTATGATTTCGTAGTTAATTCCTGCAAAACACTAGTGTATCATAGCTGAACATGGGTTACAAACAACCTAGCCTATTCACTCAATATCAACTCATTTGGTCAAATATTTAGACCCAGCTGATAGATGGATTCCCATATTTGCATATCTCCAACATCTTTCCTGAATTATTTTTTAAGTTGTTACTTAGAAGTTGTCTAATTCAATCATTATTTTTGGATATTGCACACACACACACACACACACCCGATGCAACAATTACTTAGTCCAACGAGTCACTTCAACCTTGAACAATCATTTCCTGTGGAATCGACCTCAACCTCTCAATTGTGTTATTATACTGATGACAACCGTCCCTACTTCTTTTGAGTAGCTAGGTTGAGCGAGATAAAAAAAATGGCGCTATTATCGAGAATCGACGTGTGCATAATGTAAGTGTTTCTTGAACTTTATTTTTATAGTTACAATTATTTTTACTATTTTATTGTTGCTTTTGCTAGTAAAAAGTAGATATTAAAATGAAGGATGATATGATGAGAGTATCCATGAAGAGAATGTTGGAGACATGAATGATATGCAAGGTGTCAACTGAGATCAAGCGGAGAGCACCGATACCATTCGACTACTCTCATTGTTTGGAGGAGTTAATTTTCATGTAACAAGCAGTACGTTGTAACTCCTCTAGTTAAAAGGATTGTTTGGAGGGCTTGGCCACGAAAATCCTTAGTGAGAACCTAAAAGACTTTATTGATGTGTGTCTTCCATTTAATTTCAGGAGAGTATTGCTCCCAGTGCACGCAAGTGTGTGTACATGGTCTTAACAAGTTCCATGGTATTTCCTTTATTTTATTCTTTCTTATTGATTGTAGGCTATAAATTTGTTAGAACATAGCAAATAGAGGAAGAAAAAGTTTACAAATAGGAAGCTTTCTTATTTTATTCTTTTGCATTTTGACACTTGTATATATTGCCATTCTTGCAGTAAAGTAACAAGAGAGAAAATCTCCACAAAACTCTCCATTTTCATTATAATGTTGATTGAACTTGGGAACTCACTTGTTTCCATCCAATTCAATAAGTTTGAAAGAATTGAAGCTTCAAAACTACTCAACAATCCATTTAAGAGGGACTACTCTTTACCTGCGCCTAACATATGAGGACTCTTTGTTATTTTATTTTTCTCTGTGTATTAGTATTAGTATTAGTTAGTATATGTTAGAATAATATTGTGTATGGAAATGATAAAATATATTAGTGGAAATTTTATGGGTTCCACTCAAATCATTTTGTCTATCTTTTTTGGGTTGTAAAACCCACATTCATTGCAAGAAAATATATACACCGATACACAAACACTCCTCTTCTCTCTTCTTCCTTTAATAATACATCTTTTTCTCTCTTTTTAATTTATAGTCTTCTCATTTAATCAAATAAATTGTTCTTCTTTAGATTTAATTTTACAACACGTTATCAGCACGAAACTCTATCCATTTCAAACTATTTTAAGCAGGCAACAAAAGGGGTAAGAATTTTATTTTATAAGAATTTTATTTTATTAAAATGTTGAACATCTCAAAAGTTGAATTTACTGTTCTTAGCATTTCTGGTATAAATTATGCATCATGGACACTTGATGCTGAACTCCATTTAGTATTAATGGATCTGGAAGACACCATGAAGATGATAATAAAGTATCTAGTCAGGAACGTGCGAAAGCTTTAATATTTCTCCGCCATCATCTTGACGAGGGACTGAAATTGCAATATGTTACATTGAAAGATCACCTCACATTGTGGAAGAATTTAAAAGAAAGATTTGACTACCTGAAGTTGGTCATCCTTCCACAGGCAAGACATGATTAGCTTAATTTAAGACTAATGAATTTTAAAAGTGTTACTGAATAAAACTCTGCCATATTTAGAATAATATCGTAGTTAATTTTATATGGAGAAAAAGTGATAGAAGATGATAAACTTGAAAAAAAAATATCAACGTTTCCTCCCGCAAATATGGTCCTACAGTAATAATATCGGGGTATGGATTTTAAAAGATATTCTGACTTAATTTCGCACCTACTTATTGCTGAACAACATAATGACCTATTAATGAAAAATTATGAAAGTCGACCCATTTATTCTATGCCTCTCCCTGAAGTGAATCAGGCAAATCATCACCAACGAGAAAGAATTCATGGCCCCAGTCCTGGCCGTGGCCGTGGTCATGAAAGAAATTATAATCATGGTGGTTATTTTTGCACCAAGAAATGATCAGCAATATAAAAGAAAGGCTCAAAAGCAGGAGGCGGTATAAAAGAAAAATACGAAAGATGCATGCCATAGATGCGGAGAAATGGAGCATTGGCCACATAATTGTCGGGCATCTAAACGTCTTGTTCAACTCTATCAGGCATCATTTTTTAAAACAATTGAAAATTCAGAGATAAATTTTTTGTCTAAAGATAATATAGAGCCTATGCATTTGAATATGGTGGATTACTTAAGTTTTCCAGAACAAAATTTAACTATTGATATAAATATGAACGTTGATAAGCCTGATAATGTTTCAAATAATTTCCTTTATTTGTGTATGTATTTATATTTGATTATGCAAGACTTTTCATTAAAACGAATAAGGTCTAAAATAATGATTCACTTTAGTTACTTTTCTTTTTTGAAGAATGGATATGCCACAAATTTTATTTGGATCAACAATCAATTGAAAAGATATTTGCATTATTGACAGTGGAACAACTTATGCAATTTTTAAAGACGAGAAATATTTTTCTACTTAGAAGAAAGGCAAATGTTTCTACTACATTTGGTAATGCAAAAATAGTTGAAGGCTCCAGAAGAGCTATCATATTTCTGCTTAAGGGGACAAAAATTGTTATAGAAAATGCATTATTCTATTCTAAATCCCCTAGAAATCTACTAAGTTTAAAGATATCCGCAGAAATGGATATCATGTTGAGACACTAAATGAAATGAATGTTGAATACCTTAGTATAACTAGAAATATCTCAGGACAGAAATATATTTTGAAAAAGTTGTCAACTTTATCATCTGATCTATATTATGTAGAAATTTATGCCGATGAAGCACATTTGATCGTAAACCAGAAGCTTACCAATCCAAAAACTTTTGTGTTATGGCATGACCGAGTAGGTCATCCTGGATCAATAATGATGAGATAAATTGTTGAAAATTCCACTGGTTATTCGCTAAAGAACCTAAAGATTCTTGCGAATGATGAATTTTCATATGCTGCTTGTTATCAAGGCGAATTAATTGCCAGACCATCGACCCTGAAGGTCGACATTGAATCCCCGAGATTTTTAAAATGTATACATGGGGACATATGTGGACCGGTTCACCCACATAGTGGAGTGTTTAGATATTTTATGGTCTTAATAAATGCATCATTAAGATGGTTTTATGTGTGCCTTTTATCATCCCACAACCTGGTATTTGTGCGGTACTAACACAAATAATAAGATTAAGGGCGCAATTTTCAGATTATCCAATTAAAACTATTAGTCTAGATAATGCTGGAGAATTTACATCCCAAGCTTTTGATGATTACTGCATATTAATTGGGATAAAAATTGAATATCCGGTAGCTCATATTCATACTCAAAATGGTCTTGCAGAGTCATTTATTAAGTGCCTACAATTGATAGCAAGACCACTGCTTATGAAATCAAAATTATCCGCTATCGTGTGGGGTCATGCTATCTTACATGCAGCAGCACCTGTAAGTCTCAGATCGAGCATTTATAATAAATATTCTCCGTTATAATTAGTATTTGATCATAAACCAAATATAGCTCATTTACGAATTTTTGTTTGTGCAGTATATGTGCCTATAGCACCACTATAACGTATTAATATGAGCTCTCAATGGAGGTAAGGTATATACGTTGGGTTTGATTCACCCTCTATAATTTAATACCTTGAACTGTTGACAAGAGATTTATTTACTGCTAGATTTGCAGATTGTCAGTTTGATGAAATAATTTTTTCGCAATTAGGGGGAGACGAAAAGAAACCCCCAAAAAATTACAAAAATTGCTTGAAAAGTCTCATCACTATCTCATTTTAATCCACGCATACGTATCTGCTAGTATTACAGCTTCTGAATCTCAAACAACCCTGAAGCATGGTAGACCATTGGGTTCAAAGGATAAAAATTCTAGAAAAAAGAAGCATAAAGAATAATAAAGATGATACTACAAAAGAACCTCCCGAAGAAGTTCAAGACTTGAGAAATCCTGATATTCGTGAAGAAATCAGTGAACTCGAGATTCAAGTGAATGAAGAACTTCCTATAAGTTTTACTGGTGATGAGATAAATTTTGATCGATCGAAAGTTACAGTGAATAATGTTTTTGAACATAATATTGCAGTTAACATCATGCAAGATACTGAGGATATTGAGTCTAAATCCGTCGAAGAACATTGACGTAGAGATGATTGGCCTAAATGAAAAAAAGTAATTTAATCTGAGTTGAATTCACTCTCTAAGCGTAATATATTTAGACCTGTAGTCCAAACACCTGATGGTGTAAAACTAGTTGGTTATAAATGGATTTTTGTGCTAAAGCGAAATGAGAGAAATAAATTTGTAAGATATAAAGCATCCCTTGTTGTACAAAGCTTCTCTCAAAGACTCGGTATCAACTATGAAAAAACATATTCACCTGTTATGGATGCAATAACTTTTTGATATCTCATTAGTTTAGCTGTACATGAAAATCTTGAAATACATCTAATGGATGTAGTTACAACTTACCTATATGGTTCACTTGACAGTGAAATTTACATGAAAATCCCAGAAGAATTTAAATTGCCTGAAACATGTAATAAGTCTCGAAAAATATTCTCAGTCAAATTGCAAAGATCATTATATGGTCTGAAACAATCAGGGCGTATGTGGTATAATCGCTTCAGTGAGTACTTGATAAATGAAGGATATATAAATTATGTCATTTGTCCATATATCTTCACTAAGAAATCGGGATCAAATTTTGTCATACTCGCTGTTTATGTTGATGTTATAAATCTCATTGAAACTCCTGAAGAGGTCCAAAAGGCAATTGAATATTGAAGGAAAGAATTTAAAATGAAAGATCTCGGGAAGACAAAAATTTTATCTGGGTCTGCAAATTGAACATTTAGCAGACGAAATTTTTGTTCATCAATCTGCCTATACTGAAAAAATCTTAAAACGATTCTATATGGATAAAGCATATCCATTAAGTACTCCAATAGTTGTTAGATCACTTGAAATGAATAAATATCTATTCCGTCCTCCAGAAGAGGATGAAGAACTTTTTGGTCATGAATTAGCATATCTCAGTGCGATTGGATCACTTATGTATCTTGCTAATTCAACTAGACTTGATATAACATTTTCTGTTAATTTGCTAGCAGGGTATAGTTCTTCCCCAGCACGAAGGCATTGAAACGGTATCAAGCATATTTTACTATACCTGAAAGGTACAATTGATATGAGTTTATTTTATATTAACAAAGACTGTGTAGATCTTGTTGGTTATGTAGATGCAAGTTATTTATCAGACCCACATAAAGCCCGATCTCAAACAGGCTATCTGTTTATGTTCGGAGGAACTGCTATATCATGATGATCTACAAAGCAGTCCGTCATTGTTACTTCTTCAAATCATGCCGAAATAATAGCAATTCATGAAACAAGTGAGGAATGTGTGTGGTTGAGATTGATGATACATTCTATCCAATAGAAGTGTGGACTGAAAAATGATGTCAAAATACCCAGGGTTGTATTTGAAGATAATGTCGCGTGTATAGCTCAATTGAAAGGTGCTTCATAAAGTGAGACAAAATGAAACACGTTTCATCAAAATTATTTTTCACACATGATCTTAAAGATGAAATTGATGTACAATAGATTCGTTCAAATGATAATCTTGCAGATTTATTCACTAAGACATTACCAACATCAACATTCCAGAAGTTAAGATATAAGATTGGAATGCGTCGTCTCCAACGTATCAAATGAAGCTTTCATCAGGGGGAGAAAATGCATGTTGTACTCTTTTTTCCTTAGCGAAGGTTTCTTTTTTCTCATTGGATTTTTCCTAGCAAAGTTTTTAACAAGGCAGCTAATGCATATTAAAGTCACATAGAAACTTCCTTTACATAAATAATTAAGAGGGAGTGTTAGAATAATAATTGTATATAGAAATGATAAAATAATATTAGTGAGAATTCTATGGGTCCCACTCAAATCATTTTGTTTGTCTTTCTTGGGTTATAAAACCTACATTCATTGTAAGAAAATAGCTTCTCATTGTCGTATCTGCTTCACTTGCTTGCTTCTTTTACTTTATTATGTGGGCCCAATAAAAAGTATTTTATGAACTTTTTAATTAAATTTTTTTGAGGTAGTTGCGTATTGACGAATTTGCTTCAACTACTTCCTAATATTTCTTTAGCTGCTTGAATTATAATTTTATAATATTTTTTAAAAGATATAAAAAAATCTATCACTGTCGCATAAATCGAAACTAAAAAATAATTTATATTGATTGTTTGTTTGCTTGAGCAGCTTCTGATTGTCCTGTCTGCTTCAAATGCTTGTTTCTTCTCATTTATTATATGGGGCCAATAAAAAATATTTTGTAAACTTTTTAATTTAATATTTT
>JAOTQJ010000099.1:8339015-8355889 GCA_025642045.1 Solanum sejunctum | reverse complement strand
TCTGGGGCAAAATTCTGATTAATATAATCTTGTTGTTGTGCAGATAAAACAGGTTGGGGTTGCAAATCTAAACCAGTGAGAGTAGAATCAATTGTAACCCCTTTTAATTTTTCCTTTAAAATCTGTTCAAGTTCTATAGAAGAATGTAATTTAAAATTTGAAATTTCAGGAGGAGGTTGTAAAGTATTTTTAACAATTTTAACATCAAGTTTAGGTTTATGAAAAGCTTCAATTTTCTCTTGTAAAATCTTAGTTTCTTTTAAATATTTGTCCAAATTCTTATGTAATTCTAAAACATGTTCACCTAAAATATTCAAATAATAATTGGTGTAATTCTGTTTTTTAAGCATCAAATTAACATGTTCACATGTAACAGAAGCGGCAGTATTTTCAAACAGTTTAGAAAAAGCAGTAAAATTAATTGTTTTACCATCTTTAGCAATTTCAAAAGACTGGATTGGTGGTAAGTCAGAAATCACTACATCACCAGAAGATAAATGGTATTCACGTTCTATGGCAGATAAATAATATCCTACATATTTAATCATAAACCACGGAACAAAAGAATACAAAGCATTTTTGTTTACTAATATCCCTATAAAAATCTTCACAAAAATAATCACGTTCATTTTTATCAAAAATACTAAAAAACCATTCTCTAAAATCTGTCCATTTATCACTCTAAAAATCTTTGGAAATCTTTAATCGTGCCGGGGAACCCTGGCTAAAATCAATGGTTGTACTATCCATGTAAACCAGTTGGAAAATTTATTTCGGAATCTGTTAGTTCACTTCAACTATTTGTTCCTTTAGCAATATTATTTTTATCTAAAATAATATGATCAAAATTATTATCATTAATCTGAGAAGTCGATGCTCTAGAAGACATATCAACTATATAATCAGTAGGAGAAATATACGAAGACACAAATCTTGTTAATCTAGACGAAGAATCAGTTATTCTAGGAATGTCCTGGAATTTAAATCTTAAGGTAACATTACCATTTTTATTTTGACAAATATCAGAAATCTCTTCGGTAGTAATATTCTGAGGAATAGCAGCTTCTTCTATAACCCATTCAGTTGGAAAATTAATTTCTTTCCATTTAATTATTCTATGTGTAATAATTTTAGACTTAGAAAAATTATTTTCGAACAAAATAGTCTCATTATTTTGGTCTGTAAGTCGACAACGTGGAGATAAAGTATATAATGGTCGATAAACAATTCGTGTACAAATACACATAACCTCAGTTCTAGGCAAATAATTATAACCATGTATTTTAACATTTAAAATTAAAGATTATAAAATATTAACATCAGATAAAGCAATAGTTAAATTCTGGTAGGCATTAAAATAAATCGCACCATAAGCTAGTGTGGACTGAATCGATCCGATTAAGGAATTTTTTCAATTTAAATTTCTACCATCTCTTAAAGCAGCAACAAAGCTTTCAGGTAATCCTTTTAATGTTAAAGGTTTAAAAGCAACTTGAACTAATCCAATATGCAGATAATTGAAATCTTTTAATTTATAATAATCTATGTCATTTTGAGATAATAAATTAAACACACCACTTTCTTTATCCATAGTAAAACTTAACTCAGTTGTTTTAATCGTAGTTTTACCCGTAAATTTTTCAAATGTGCCTAACTTATAAATAGTCTCAATATTAACTTTTGGAATCACCCAAGTATCAAGTAAGTCTTGTTGAACAGGTAAATCTATTTGTTCTTTAATCATATTTTTAATAATTTTGGGTTTATTAAACCAAGACATAATTAAAACAGATATAAAAGTTAAGTGTTAAATAATAACCTTTATAATCCTAGTAAATCTTTCAGGCTCTGATACCAAGTGTTGAGCAGGACCTTCTTAGGGTCGTAGGGTCTTTTACGAGGTTGGGACAGTCTTTACAAAGTTGAATATATTTTGTAGCAAATCCGCGAATTAACCGTCATAGACCCGACTGAGAATTCTTTTTGGTTCGTGATTCATCGTATATTATCATATTATAATTTAAGTTTTAATATATTAGGATAAGGAATTAAACACTATTATATTATATTATATTATATTATATTATTGAAGTTGTGTTATTTTGTGTTTTAAGACTTAACAGTATGTTTAAAATTTAGAAAATTAATTATAGAATTGCATGAGTTTGTGGGTCTAAGCTAGTTATATAGGGATATGCGTGTCTATGGACTGTCTTTCTTATGAATATTATTTTTTTGGTAGATTTGAAATGTTTGAAGGTATTTGAGAAAGAGAAAGCACTTGTGGATTAGCTCACTGCACTTTGGTTCTTCGATTTGAGGTAGGTTATGATTTGTTTTATCTAATAGAGAGACTCTTAATAGCGATTGATACTCATTAAGTAAAGTTGTGATATTTTCTAAGAACTTAATTGTTATGGTTTGGTTGACTGATATATTATTGTGATTGGTTTGCAATTCCAAGACCATGAAACCCATAATCTTGAACTTGATCTCTCAAAGTGATAACTTGAATAAAGAAGGCTTGATGTAACATTGGTAATGAAGTGAGAAGTAATGATAAAGAATAATTAATTATATATATATTGGATCAGGTTTCACATTCCAACACATATATATTATAGGATAGGGTGTCACGTTCTGACACATATATATTATAGGATCAGGTGTCACGTTCCAACATATATATTATAGGATCGGGTGTCGCGTTCTGACACATACATTATAGGATTGGGTTGTTACATTCAAACATATATATACGTATATATTGGATCGATCGCGACATTATGACATGATAATAAAAAAGAAAAACATTTTAAAATAATTTAACATACTCAATTTCAAAGAATCTATCTCCCTAATGAAGTGTGATGTGGAGGCCTGAGTCCTCATATATATTATAGGATCGGGTGTCGCGTTCTGACACATACATTATAGGATTGGGTGTTACATTCAAACATATATATACGTATATATTGGATCGATGGCGACATTATGACATGATAATAAAAAAGAAAAACATTTTAAAATAATTTAATATACTCAATTTCAAAGAATCTATCTCCCTAAAGAAGTGTGATGTGGATACCTGAGTCCTCATGTATATCATAGGTATCGTTGATTGGTTATGTACTTATTCTTGCTATTGCTACCTGTTATGTGTTATGGTTGATTTTTAGCTATTATTTTATGCATACTAATTTCTATTTGAAGTCGATCGATGATACCTACTCAGTACATGTGGCTCGTTCTGACTCCTACTTTTT
Source organism: Solanum sejunctum (assembly GCA_025642045.1). NCBI lineage: Eukaryota > Viridiplantae > Streptophyta > Magnoliopsida > Solanales > Solanaceae > Solanum > Solanum sejunctum. Next base: position 8,352,623 of record JAOTQJ010000099.1, on the reverse strand, counting down.
ATTTTCTGTATTTTGCTTTTGTGGTGTGCAGCGAGTGTTCCATTGATTTCGAGTTCATGTCATAATCTCTCGGTCATGGAATATATCCTTACTTCTTGGACATAAACTATTTTACTCATTTATTCTGATGTTGATATTCTTAGATTTGATATGTGAGATTAGTGTTCTTAGTGTGATGACTTTTAGGTTTAGGAAAATGTTGTGTAATAGAAATTATAGGTTTTGTTACTTTTGCTTTTGTAATTTGAATAGCTAACGTTAGTTCGAATTTGTATCATTGGTTCGCTCACTTAGGAGATTAGGTGTGGGTGCCACTCACGGCCTGTTTTGAGTCCTGACAAACTTGGTATCAGAGCTTTAGGTTTATTGATCTCATCACACAAGGACAAGTCTAGTAGAGTTTTGTGAAACAGTTCGGGGACGCCTTTACTTTTCTTCGAGAGGCTACAGGACCTTAGGAAAATTCCCTTTCTTTATTTCTTTCATGCTATTACTTAAATCCAATTGGTATCTAGGTGATACGAATTGATATTTAGGTGGTACTAATTGGTATCTGATCTTTTTCACTCTCTGTGGCAATGGTTAACACTAGAGCAACATGCAGTTGTTGTAGCTCCTCATATTGAAGCATCCTAGGAGATAGACATATTCTCTTGATTGAATATAAGCCTTGATTGCTAGTGGCCAACACAATCTCTTTGCTAATTTCTTAAAGTTGAAACTCTCGATCTTTAAGGATATTAAATCTGAGGATGCTTATGATTTTCTTGTCGATTTTCGTAAAGTATTCAGAAAATAAATATACTTCATTAGGCTTGGGAGGAGCCAACTAACATGCTTAAGATATCGACTTGTAATAATGCACTCTCATTTATGTGAATCGTGAATTTGAGCTAGAGCCAAATATGATGCACTTTCAAACTCAGTTCTCCAAGTCATTCGTCAAATGTTATCCTTGAGAGGGTAGGTAGGTTATGGCTATGAATACTTAGAGGTATTTGATTCCCCTTAAAGAAAGTGATTGAAGGCTTCTGTAAACCACAAGTGATAGAATAATCCTTGAGTTAGAAAGATATAGAAATCATGAAGAGTGAGAATAGTAGATGATTAAAGTAGGTAGTTAAAGTCATGTGGTGATAATCTAAGAAATGGGGTGATAAGTTATCTCTCTTCTGAATTATGGTTAAAAAGTAGTAAGTATCATCTAGCTTTTAGTATAAAAGGTAGAGGAAGAGTTATTAGTTAGTTTGACATGAAGTATACTCAAATAAGAATGGAGTCGATGTTGACCTACCTGCCATTGTGGTAGCAAAGATCAAGTATAGGTGTTGAATAGAAAAGTAGATGAGATAAAGTGGTAGATCTAAACTAGACTTATAACTTTGAAATAAGAGTTACATGAGATGTATAGAATTATGAACTTAGTTAGGTAAGGAGGTATAGTGAATAAAATACATACCACTTAACTTATGAAAGGGAGTGTGATTATAGATATACTTAGATATACTGTGATATAATTGATTGCTTATCATGAGATTCAGTGGTTCAATATTTCTTGACTTTATCTGGTAGTTTAGAGTTAGTATAATATGTAAAGAGTATGGATGTATATATTTAGTACTAAATCCTAAGCTTGAACTTTAGGTGAGCGTTATGAAAAGAGGGATAGCATGACAAAAGTGATACTGTTAGTTGGAGATTTGCTCTAGTAGGATCAACATAGCATAAGCGAGAAGTTAAGATGTTAATTTGAAAGAAGTGTGATGCTACAAGTACGGTGAATGTGACCCTTAGATGAAAACAGTAAATTGAATCTAAGTCATTAGATATAAAAATGGCCTAAGATGTATATTCAAAATAGTATATAATTGTGAGACATTGTAAACTTATGACTTACTATGAGCGTATAGATAGTATAAGTAAGTTATCAATTTGGAATAGACTGATATAACCATTCTTTATTACCATTAAGAGTTAGGTCAAAGGGGGCGAGCTATAGATAATGAGGAGCCTTCTGTTATAGTACAAATTTTCTAGTTTGATGTTTGTGAACATAGAAGATGAGTGTTAGTAGACTAAAAAAAGAAGTTAGATAATAAGAGTTATAGGAAGCGGCTAGTATGCCAATAAGAATAACAAGTATAGAAAAATGTTTATAAAGTTATAAGAGAGTTAAAGTGGTGGATCTTTGGTACAACTAATGTGTAGGCGGTGAAATATATCCCAAGGATCCTAAGTGATGATTGCTGATTTCATAATAAGCTCCAAAGGAGTGGATCAATGTTGAAATGATAAGCTTATGGATAAATAAAGTTCTAACGAGTAACTTGGGGGAAGACAATGAAGGATTTTAATAGGAGAGTGGATATAAAAATTGGGTTAGTCCTTTGAACTTTATTAATATAAAATATCATGTCGATGATAATCTTGGCTTCAACATGATGGCTATGACTGTTGAGCATAATGATAATAAGAATTCATGATGGATTATGATCAGGATGCAATCATAAGATAAGAATTTTTTATTAAATGAATTTGATCTAGTAGTAATGACTTATAGATCTTTAAAGTTATGAAAATTAGTACTATTTGATGAGTAACGTGATCATATGAAAAGATGTAAAATACGTTGAGACACTGCTCGAATAGAATTAAAAGGAGCAAGAATTAAAAAGGGATAAAATTAGTGAGATGTAGATTAGCCTTTAGAAAGATGGAAGAATAAAGTCATTCACTCTGATGGTAAAAATCAAAGGTGTATTGAAGAGCATAGAGAATTAAATTCAGAGACATGTAATTCCATTTATTTTGCTTTGGTTATAGTGATAATATTACATGTCGTTGATCTGGGTTAGAAAATTATTGGATAATAATTTGAAAAAAAAAATCTATATATGTGCGGCTTGAATATTGTGATAGGCTGTTTTTGTGATTTTGAGTATGGTGATTTGTACAATGAAATTCTTTATAAAGAATATGGTAAGCTCGATAAAGAGGCGATCAATAATAAGTTAAGATACATGTGTTCATAAATATCTTCATGGTATGAGTTAATATTCACAGATAAGGAGAATTGACTTATATGATTGGACTTAGAATTTAAGTTTTTCATAGTGAGTCTATGTTGATGATAGTATATTTTTTTCTTTTTTTTTCAAGGTATGTATTGATAAAGTAAGAAGCGATCGAATTGTATTGGATGTTGAACATCTGAAAGGACTTGGGCATGATTTAGATTGTAGAGTTAGTTACTGTTAGCTATTAATGGACCTAAGGAAGGATGTTACTCAAGATTTTCATTCAAAGTATGAGACAAAAAATCATGAGTTAATAGTTAAAGAATATGATTGGTGAGCAAGTTAGTTAAAGGAATGAAAACTAGATATATTGAATGGTTTAAGGCATTTGAAATTAATGTTCTAAAAGGAATATGAGAAAGGTAAAGGAATATGATGTCGCCTAGAGACCTATTGTTCAAAATTGAAGGAGATATGAGTTTTCACCTTTGAGTTTAGACATGAAATATTAATATAGACTGAGTGAATACAAACTTATTAGGGATTTATCCATAGTTTTTACATGCAATGAATTTAATTCAACTGGCGAATATTGATGTGAGGAAGATGTTGTAATTATTTTAATTTGGGTTATGCAAATTATGATAGATGACTTATGGGGGAAATTACGATAAGTACCTAAATTTTTACATGATTAGTAAGACTTTTAAGGCAATTGAAACTACAATATTGTTGAGACTACCTACAATATTGTCATCCTCTCTTGGTAAAGTAAGGTGTTGGTGGAGGCTTAATCATTCTAGATATGATGGAATGGATGTTGCTTTAGAGCAATTGATGTTTTCAGTAATTTTACAAGTGTGATCTTGATCAAAATAATAATAAAAGAGCTATAGTGAATGCTTATAGTTGTTCGGTAGTGTCAAAATTCATCTCATTATTGAGTTTATTTCTAGCTATATATGATTGAATGTCGTTCTTGTTGAGTCTAGCTCTATTGCTCTTAAGGGTTGTTTACATGTTCGAATTTATCACTTGCTAAGTGGTTACTTGATCATTTCCTTTGTTGAGTTAGAAAAATTTTAATTTTTTATTATAAGTATCCAAAAAAAAAAAGAAAGATAACATTTTATAACTGAAGTTCATGAGAAGAATTAATGGTAAGAATGAAATCTTGACAAGATCTGTGATGATTTTTACATTATGAGTAAGAGGTGATTGGTTCAGGTTCATTTGTGATTGTACCTGATATTACTAGTTCAGAATTTTATCATGATTATGTGAGAAAAGATTTGTGCAAACGTTGTGTTATGATCAAGCGGATCTTGGTTTTAATTGGGTTCATGAGTTAGTCTATGACTTGAAAATTATTTTTGATCATAAATCTACAAAAATTGGACATAAAAGTTTTGTTCTTACTTGTTGATCTTGATGGATAGTTTTAAGGAGGAGATTAAATGGAGAGATGAACACCGACTTTAGAAGATCGATCATAATTCAGGCTTTTGATAGCATAGATTATTCTTCCTTCCCTTTTTTTGACCGTTTGAGGACGAACGGTGGGTAAATTGGTATCTGATGTAATGACCCATAAGATTATTTTTGAGTACTAGGAACTTTTATTCGATAAAAGATTTATATTATAAATTTTTAAAAGAGTATTGTGGACTATTTGATAATTATCGCTATCTAGTTGAGAGTTAACTTTAAATAATTAAATTAACTAGTGTGTTAAATTAATAGTTTAGATAATATCCTACATCACTTATCCTATATTATTTAAAATAAATAAATAATTAACAAAATAAAACTGAAAAAGGAAAATAATAATAAAAGAGAGTTAAGGGCTAAACACACATCTGAAGGAAATTAAAAGAAGCAGCACACGTAGAAAACCTATGTGCGACGGCGAGAGGAAAAAGAGAACAAGTCACTCAGGTACAATTCAAACCTAAACCTTGAGTTAAGTATATTGGTAGAGGCTGTAACAATTATTATCATATGTTGTTATCCGTGGAATCAGATTTTCAATTTGGGGACTTTACATGGTTACTGGCAACATATATTAAAAGTTGGTGGAGGAAAACATGCATGGGATTCATTAACCAATGATCAGTGTAACAACATTATAATTTCATATATATGTACATATATGATAGGTTGGGTTGCATTAGTTGCAGCAACTGGACGTGTTGGTCGATTTATATTTCATTAGATTCTTTTTAGTTCCTGATTCGTCGTATAATTATCATATTATAATTTAAGTTTTAACATATTAGGATAAGTAATTAAATATTATGAATATTATGTTATATTATATTTTTTTATATTATATTATATTATATTATATTATATTATATTATATTATGTTATGTTATTTTATCTTATCTTATCTTATGTTATGTTATGTTATGTTATGTTGTGTTATATTATATTATATTATATTATATTATATTATATTATATTATATTATATTATATTATATTATATTATATGAATCCCACTAAATTTGTGTTATGTGGTTGTTTTAAGACTTAACTCTATGTTTGAAATTTAGGAAGTTAATTATAGAATCGGATGAGTTTGTGGATCTAAGCTAGTTATCTAGGAATATGGGTGTCTATGTACTCACATTCTTATGAATATTATAATATTGGTAGATTTGAAATGTTCGATGGTATTGGAGAAAGGGAAAGCACTTGTGGGTTAGCTCACTAGACTTTGGTTCTTCAGTTTGAGGTAGGTTATAGTTTGTTCTATCTAATAGAGAGACTCTTAGTAGCGATTGATAGTCATAGAGTAAAGTTGTGATATTTTCTAAGAATTTAGTTGTTGTGGTTTGGTTGACTGATATATTGTTGTGATTGGTCTGCAATCCCAAGACCATGAAACCCAAAATATTGAACTTGATCACTCAAAGTGATGCCTTGAGTAAAAAAAGGCTCGATGAAACAATGGTAGTGAAGTGAGAAGTAAAGATAAAGAATAATTAATTATATATATTAAATCGGGTATCACGTTCCGACATATATATATTATAGGATTGGGTATCACGTTTTGACACATATATATTATAGGATTGGGTGTTACTTTCCGAAATATATATATTATAGGATCAGGTTTCACATTTTGACACACACACACACACACACACACACACACACACATATATATATATATATATATATATATTGTAGGATCGGGTGTCATGCTCCGACACATATATTTTTTAGGACCGGGTGTTACTGTTTTGACACATATATACATATATTTTGGATTGGGTGCCACGTTCCAGCATGATAATAATAAAGGAAAACATGTTAAGATAATTCAATATACTCAATTTCAAAGAACCTATCTCCCAAAAGAAGTGTGATGCGGAGGCTTGAGTCCTCATATGTATTATTGGTATCGTTGATTAATTATGTACTTTTTCTTGCTGTCGCTACCTGTTATGTGTTATGTTTGATTTCCAGCTATTATTTTATGCATATTAATTTCTAGTTGGAGTTAGCCGATGATACCTACTCAGTATATGTGGCTTGTACTGAGTCCTACTTTTATTTTTTTGGTTTTGCTTTTGCAGAGTGCAGCGAGTGTTTCATTGATTTTGACTCACCCTTAGCTCTAGCCAGCCATAAACACATCAGATTCTAGGGTGAATTATCCTCCTAGTTCATGTCAGAATCTCTTGGTCATGAAATAATGTCCTTACTTTTCGGACATAAACTATTTTATTCACTTATTCTGGTGTTGATATTCTTATATTTGATATGTCAAATTAGTGTCCTTAATGTGATGACTTTCAGGTTTTGGAAAATGTTGTGTAATCGATATTATAGGTTTTGTTATTCTTGCCTTTATAAGTTGAATAGCTAATTTTGGTTGAGATTTGTATCATTGGTTCGTCCATTTAGGAGATTAGGTATGGGTCCCAGTGATGGCCGGTTTTGGGTCGTGACATTCACCTATAGTTTTCTCACATAATTTCACTCTTGAATTGCATGATTTTGAATTAGCATTATACACACACTAATTGTTTGACAAAATGTGCGGTTAAGGATTCTTGAGTTATTGATGATCTATTGTTTGACTAATGAGTCAAATGACTTTATGATGTTGAAGGAATTGCATGTATGTGTTGAAATCATGAAAAGTATCTATGGTGTTTCAAGTTAACCACGCCTTGTTGGAGGTGTTACGCCCATTCACCTTGTTGAGGGGGTGTTAAATCTCAATCAGCTTGTTAGGGGCTGTTAAGCCCGTACAACCTTGTTGAGGGGTAAATACGTCAATCTCCTTAACTAGGGGTGGCAAGCCCGTACTACCTTGTTGAGGGGTATGTATCTCAATCGCCTTGTTGGGGGGCGGGGGGGCAGCAAGCCCGTACTATCTTGGTGAGGGGTATGCACCTCAATCGCCTTGTCAGGGGGTGGCAAGCCCGTACTACCTTATTGAGTGGTATATACCTCAATCACATTCGAAGGGGGTCGCAAGCCTTGGAATTCAAGCAAAGCTTGATTAGGCTATATGGATATGGTCTTTTCCTACACATGTGTTATGTTTTATATAAGCATGTTTTACTTCAAGCATTGATCATGCATCATGCTTATGATTATGCATTTTGACTATGTTGCCTATCTCTTGTTGCATTGCATCCTATGTACCTTTGTACATTCAAACGTACTAACACATATTCTATGCCTAGATGATGTTACCATGTAGGATCCAAAACTTCTCACGATCATCCTCCACGTGGCTAGATTTAACATTTTGAAGATAAAGTTTGGTGAGTACTCAAGTTTAGGGACATTAGCTATGTTACTCTTGCTTATGTCAGTCCTTGATGTTGAACTTTAATATGATGAGGGTGAGCCTGAAAAGTGTCTTAGCCCCTGCCCAATCTATGCTAGAGGTGTTGTTGGACAAGTGATGTAATTAAGCTATTCTCTTGACTCTTGAGTATCCTATGTTTTATGCTATCAAAGATTTCCCTTAATCCCATTTTCCCACTTTATACTTTATTGTTGTTATTTAATCATTGCCGCGAACAAGGATGTATAAATAATATGCTAAGAGGCTTGTTTAGGGTCCGTTTGGGTTCCCATTCGCCGTGTTGCGTCTAGGCCCTAGGCTTGGGTCATGACAAAAAATGGTGTTTCCTAAATCAAAAACTGTTCAAGTATGTAAAGTGCTCCGCAAACGTGGAGCCTATCCTTTGATTGCAGAGTGTAAAATCCCCAAGACCTTTGCGAATGCAAAGAGTTGAGTCTCCCTACACTAGAAAATTGCACCAGCAACTCCCAGTTCAACCAAACTCGAAATAGGTATTCGGAACTCATCCAAAATCAGAACTTATCAAACTTTATATGTATCCATACAAAAAGTAGCTATTCGGACTTAATGAAATCATCAACATTCTATTATGAGGTCTCCACGATACATTTACCAATACAAGTCAATAAAACTAGTCTAAAACTGAAAATACTAAAACTACCCTCGAAAACTCCAAATATTATAACGAGACCATTTTTAGTGTTAGTTTAACCATCTGGAACTATTGGAATTGTCGGAATTCTGATCCGAGCTCCCAAACTTTGAATATTGACCAAAGTCAAACTTTTATTTTGGAAGTGACTTAAATCACAATTTTGGTCTTAGAAACCTCATCTTAACTCCAAATTTAGTTCTGCAACTTTCTATAGTTCAGTTTCAACATTTTGGAGCTAATGGAATCGACAGATCCCCAATATAACCTTCGAAACTCAGAATGACACAGAAACTCACTTTTCAACAACTTAAGATTTCAAAAAGACCAAAACTCATATTTTCAACTTTTAAAACTAAAGATTTCAGGTCTAACCATTCCATTAGTTCATAGCAGGACTAAAACAACTTAAAAAGGGTAAAACAATAATTTTCACATATAAAGCCAAAAATGACCAACTAGGTCATTGCATGATTCACCACTAAAATGAATGTTCACCTTCGAGCATAAGGAAAAGAGAAGTATTGGAAGCCTAAAAAAGGCTAGAATATCAGGCACGTATGTCAGAGTCCCCTCATCAATATAAAGGTACTACCACTGAACCTTCACAGAAGGTATATCTTTGGATCTCAATCTCCATACATGTCTATCCAATATGGCAATAGGCTCCTCTTCAAAGGACTAATCTAGACCCAATTCAACAGACATATGTAATCACATGGAACTCATTTGTAATATACTAGTGGAGCATAGAAACATGAAAACAAGGAATAATAGAAAACAATCTCGGTGGTAAAGCCAAATCACAGGTTACCGCACTAACTCTCCTCAAAATCTCAAATTGGCCAATAAATCTGTAACTAAACTTGCCGCTATTTTTGAATCTCATCACACCCTTCATGGGTGAAATTTTCATCCAAACACTGTCACCAACAGAGAACTCAAGAGGACTAACCCTCATATCATCTTAACTCTTCTAGCGAATTTGGGCTATCATAAGTCTACTCTGAATTTGTTAGACCTTGTCCAAGGCATCCAAAAGAAAATCAATACCCAATACCTCAGCCAAACCAGAATCAGACTATCCAATGGGTGATTTACATCTCCATCCATACAAGGCGACAAACGGTGTCACATGGATGCTGGAATGGTAACTATTATTATATGGAAACTCTGTCAGTGGTAAGTGTTGGTCGTATCGATCCCCAAAATAAATAACATGGGCCCTAAGAATGTCCTCCAACACTTGAATACTGCGCTCTGTCTGACCATCAGTCTGACGGTGAAAAGATGAACCCAAATCCACTCTAGTACCCAATCCATGCTGTAAAGCCAATCAAAAGAGAGATGTAAACACAGGCCCTCTATCTGATTCATAGACATTGGTACACCATGCAATCTGACAATGTCCCGAATATACAATCTAGCCAACTACTCCATACTATACCTAGTCTTTACTAGTATTAAGTGTGCCAACTTGATCAATCGATTAAAGACCACCCAAACTAAATCACACTAGCCCAAGGACATGGGCAAACCTGTGACAAAATCCATAGTTACTCTCTCCCACTTCTACTCGAGAATGGGAATCCTTTGCATCGATCCACTAGGCTTTTGATCCTCATACTTTACCTATTGACAATTCTAACACTTGGCCACAAACTCAGCTATGTCTCTCCTCATGCCAAACCACCAATAATGTTGTTTAAGATCATGATATATCTTATCCATGCTCGGATGAATAGAATATCTAACAGAATGGGCCTCCTCTAATATCAATCTCACCCAATCCCTAACTTTAGACTCGCAAACTCTACCCTTAACCCTCAAAACACCATTTGAATCAATAATAGCCACCTTGGCTTCACATCTTCAGCACTTTACCATGAAATATGCATAATTTGGGTCCTCAAACTAATGAGCTCATACTTGATCAAGCAAAGAAGTTCTAACCTCAACAAATGTCAAAATACTCTGAGGAGGAGAAATGTCCAAATGAACTATTTGCCTAGCAAGTCACTAAACCTCTAGAGCTAAGGGCCTCTCTCAACCCTCAAGAATGCCAAACTCCCCATACTAGTAGCCTTCAGGCTGAAAGTATCTTCCACCACATTGGCCTTCCTGAGGTGATAAAGAATAGAGATATCATAGTCCTTAAGCAACTCCAACCACCTGCACTATTTAATGTTCAGATTAGGCTGAGCACAGATGTATTTGAGACTCTGATGATTGATATAGATCTCATAATGCACCCTACAAAGACAATGTCACCATAATTTCAACATAGACACCACGACAACTAACTCTAAGTCATGGTTAGGGTAGTTCTTCTTATACACCTTTCACTATCTAGAAGCATAGGCAATTACTCTCCCCTTTTGAATCGATACACCATCTAAACCCATAGCTGAAGCATTATAATATACCACAAATGAAACTCCCTCCTTGGGTAAAGCAAAAATAGGTGTTAAAGTCAACAAATTTTTGAGCTTTTGAAAGGTCAATTCAGAATCATCCAACCACTGTTATGCTATAGCTTTTTGAGTCAATTTGGTCAATGAAGCTACTATAGATGAGAAACCCTAATTAAAACACTGATAGTACCCTGCTAAACTAAGGAAACTCTGAATCTTAGTCACTGAAGTAGCCTTAGCCCACTCATGAACAGATGTTACATTAGTCAAATCAACCATAATACCCTCTTTTGACACAACATGGCCAAGAAATGCAATGGACTCAAGCCAAAAAATGCACTTTGAGAACTTAGCACACAACTTCTCTTCCCTCAATCTCTGAATTGTAGTTCTCAAGTGTTGAACATGATCAGCCTCACTCTTAGAATAAACCAATATATCATCTACTAACACAATCACAAGATATCTAATAAGACTTGAACACTTGGTTCAGCAACTTTATAAAAGTAGTTAGTTGGAGTATTAGTCGACCCAAATGACATAATCACAAACTCATAATGCCCATAACGGGTCCTGAAAGTTGTGTTTGGGATATTGGACTCCCAAACTCTCAGCTGAAGGTAATCAGACCTCAAGTCAATCTTAGAGAACACCAAGGCGCCCTACAAATGGTCAAAAAGAACATCAATGCAAGGTAAGGGACAATTTTTCTTGATGGTCACTTTGTTAAGCTAACTATAGTCGATACACACACGCATAATGCTATGCTTATTCTTCATAAATAATATAAGGACACCCTAGGGAGATACACTTAGGCGGATAAAGCCTTTCTTCAACAAATCTTCCAACCATGCCTTCAACTCCTTTAATTCAGTCGGAGCCATCTGATAAGAAGCAATACAATAACAAAGTCAATATCACGATCTAAAGGAACAATAAGTAAATCAGTCAGATATACATCCATAAACTCTCTAGTAACCCTGGTAATCTCCAATGATGAAGACTCCTAAGAAACAGCCCAAAGATGACCGAAATATGCCAAACACCCTTTCCTCATATGTCGAAAACCATGCAAATAAGAGACAACACCCTTAGGATAGGAACTAGGTGCTCTAATCTACATCAACTGAGGCAAGTCAGGGCAAGATAGGGTCACTATCTTCGTATGACAGTTAAGAATAACATGATAAGGCTACAACTAATTCATACCCAAAATCATATTGAACTCAATCATATCCAACAATATCATATCATCAATAGTATTGCTCCCTATAAAACTCACAACATAACCTAGATACACGCGATTCAGCACTAAAGATTCACCTAATGGGATGGAAACACAAATAGGCTCAGCAAGCGGCTCACATATAATATCAATATCAAAAGCAAAATAGGCTGACATATATGACTAAGACGGATCAAATAAAACTGAAGCTAAATACTGACACACTATGACCATATCTATGATAACTGCATAATAGGCTTCTACTGTAGCTCTATCTGGCATAACAAAACAAACTGCATGCCCACCACTATCCGATGGACCACCACGAGCACTACTGCTCATAATACCACGACCTCCTCTTGCACCACCTCTCATAGCCTAAGGTATGTCCCTAAGTACCGGTGCTAAGCTAGGCATGCTGGATGAGAACCTAAAGTCAAAGCAGGAGGTACATAGTGAGTACAATGATAAGTCAAGTGCCCAATCTAATCACAATGATAACAAGCCCTAGTCTCCTATCATTGATATAACTGCCCTAAATAGCCACCACACTTGGGTGCATTATCCACCTGAGCATATTTTGACCTATCAATATTATCAGATACTGGAAGAGATACTTGAACTGCCCAGTACTAATAGCCCTACCTATGAATCTCTTGGTCCCATGGCGAGTGTCCACGAAACTGTCCATGTCAATAGAACCTCTTCCCGCCACCACGTATATCCTGCCTGATGCCCTTTATCATATGAGCATGATACACAACACTCTGGAATGTATCTCCAGCTAACACCAAGGATGTTATAGCCTCCTGAAGTTAGCCCACAAATCCCTCAACAGACCATCATATACTATCAAATTTAGTAGGAATGCTAGGCAAGGCATATCTTGATAAAGAACGAAATCTAGCCTCATAGTGAGAAACAAACATAGATCCCTATTGTAGCCTATCAAACTAATCTCCGCTACTCTCATGGAGACTAAAGGGCATGAATCTCTCCAAAAGTGTCCCAGTGAAATATCCCTAAGTCATAGTGTTAGACCCCCTAAGTTAGAACCCGTAAGTCCTTAATTGGTTCGATTTGGAAAAGTTTGGGACCAAATGTAAATTTTATTCTAAGTTTAGTCCTTAAGATTAAATTATTGTGGGGTCATATGTGTGGCTATTTCTAATTGGTCCAAGTGGGGGACTTGTATCTATATATATATGTGTGAGTTTATCCCTTGTACAAGAGAGATTTCTACACTTAGAGAAAAAAATTGAGAGCAAAGGAAAGCAAGGATGTCGGCCAGCTACATTGGAAATTTTTTTTTTGATCTTTCGATTATTTGAGGCTTCAAGCTTGGTATATTGAGCCTCCTAAGTGGCGTGGTGGTGTTAGTTGATCCAGGAAGTGCTTGGTTTGATGGATATGAAGATTTGGGTCTAGTAAGGGACTTGAAAGGTATGTTAATTTCTAACTTAA